>MU185767.1:75350-100794 GCA_016904865.1 Pissodes strobi | reverse complement strand
AGGGATATCGTTAATGACCTTTTGGAAAACAATATTATTAGGGAGTCAAATTCGCCATATGCAAGCCCAATTCTATTAGTCAAAAAGAAAAATGGCGAACAGAGAATGGTAGTAGATTATTGTGGCCTAAATTCTAAAACGATTAAGGACCGATTTCCACTTCCTCGAGTGGATGACTTCCTCGAGAAACTGAAAAATTGTTATTTTTTTACGAGTTTGGATTTAGCTAGCGGTTACCATCAGATTGAAATGGATCCGGAATCAATACCAAAAACTGCATTCGTGACGCCGGATGGACATTATGAATATGTCCGAATGCCTTTCGGTGTAACTAATGGTCCAGCGGTATTCCAAAGGACAATAAATGTAGTTTTGGGTAACATGAGATACGGTAAGGCATGTTTTGTTACCAGCTCAAAGTTTCCAAGAGGGTCTCGATAATCTCAGAAAAGTACTAGGAGCATTAACTAAAGCAGGTCTTACATTACGTTTATCTAAATGCCATTTTTTTATGTCAAGAGTGGAATACCTTGGGCACGAAATAAGTAAAGATGGCATACAACCCGGTAAAAGAAACACCGACGCAGTATCCAAGTTCCCTGTGTCAACGGACGTGCACACAGTTAGGCAATTTCTAGGTTTATCTAGTTATTTCAGAAAGTATATAAAGGATTTTGCTTTGATTGCAAGACCTCTAACCACCTTAACGAAAAAAGGTGTTGCATTCGTCTGGTCAAGTGAACAACAAAGTGCTTTTAATAAGCTTAAAGAAAAGCTTGTATCAAGACCAGTCTTAGCAATTTATGATCCAGACTTGCAAACCGAAGTTCACTGTTATGCTTCACAATGGGGTATAGGTGGTATCCTTCTTCAGAAACAACCAGATGACTCTATTTCGCCATCTATGTACTTTTCTAGACAAACGACAAAAGAAGAGCAACGGTACCACTCTTACGAATTAGAGACCCTAGCTGTGGTAAACTCCTTAAAACAATTTAGGATTTATTTGATCGGAATAAAATTCAAAGTGGTTACCGATTGAAATGCCATCAGAACAACTCTAACGAAAAGAGATTTAATACCAAGAATTGGAAGATGGTGGCTCTCCATTCAAGAAGTCTCATTTGATGTTGAATATCGGCCTCGCCTTAAGATGTCACATGTGGACGCTCTTAGCAGAAGCCCTGTTTTTCCACCAGATTGCTTAGAAACATCAACCATTGCAGTTAGCGTGGTGAACATCGAGCATGAAGATTGGGTGCTTACTGCGCAGCTCACAGATAACAGATGTGCTTACATTTTAGATACCTTGCAGAAAACACCCGAAGACATTGAAGATAAAAAAATTCATGAGGAGTACTGTCAGGTCAATAATAGATTATATCGAAAAACGAAAACAGGAAATAAATGGGTTGTCACAAAAGAAGCCAGAAGACAAATTTTAATGCACTTCCACGACGGTGGCGGACATTTAGCTTTCGATAAGACATTGTCAGCTATTTCTAAGTCCTACTAGTTTCCAGACATGCGAAGATATACAAAGAAGTATATATCTTGTTGTTTGGATTGCTACAAAGAACCGGGTGGAAAGTAGCCAGGTTTCTTACATCCGATCAAAAAGGTCGCCGAGCCCTTTGATACATTACACATTGACCATTTAGGTAGGTCCATTTGTTAAATCAAGAAGGAAAAACAGTTACCGAATTGTGATTGTTGATGCATTCACCAAATTTGTTTTCATGAGGGCCGTCCAATCAACGAAGACTACACCGGTTATAAACTTTTTGCAAAATATGATTGAAAACTTTGGTGTTCCGCGACGAGTGATCTCCGATCGAAGAAGTTGTTTTACGAGCAAGCAATTTCAGGAGTACTGCGTGGAATTGAATATCAAACATGTCCTGAATGCTACCGCTACGCCGCGAGCAAATGGACAAGTGGAGCGATTTAACCGCACGATTCTTGCATCCCTATCCGCTTCTACGGACGAAGAGGATCAAAGGTGTGATGGGGGTTTGAATTCTACGACGAATTCAACTACGGAGAAATCACCCTATGAGTTGTTTTGTTGGATATGCTCCTAGGGGTGTTGCCAATTCTGTCCTAGCCAACGAGGTAGAGCTAGATTCTGGCAAGAAACGAAACTTCCTAGAAATACGAAGGACTGCTAAAGACAAGATTGACCAAAAACAAAGCGAACTTAAAGCTAGGTTTGATAAGCAACGGTGCTTAGGTCGAAAATTTAAAGTAGGAAGCCATGTGCTTGTTCGAACTTTTCCTACAGATAATCAAGGACAAAGCAAGAAACTTTTGCCCAAATATAGCGGTCGATGTGAAATAACCAAGATCCTTGACAACGACCGATTTGTAATTGAAGACGTGAAGGGCACGATAAGATCGCAAAAGAAATACAAAGGGATTGTATCATTAGACAAACTTAAGCCTTATAATGTAGTAGTAAGCTCCGAATCTGAAGCAGATTCGCCACAAAGAAAAGTGGAATAAGGCGGTGCAGTTTTGTATTTTTCCGTCGCCTCAGCTGAGGAGGTTGCCTTCTTTGTTTTGTTAATGAAAAAAAAAACTAATTATACGTCAAAATTAAAGCGTTTTGTTGCGGAAATGGCGTAACACCACGAACGAGCACGGTCTTGGTTGATTCGCGATATATACTAAAATTGTGCTCGGTCGAGGAAAAACAAAAGAGGCAAGATGTACTGCGAAAATTCTGATGGCTGGTGGGAAGGTGTAAGTTTGCATAAGGCTTTGAGCAGGTAAATATAGAAGCTAACTAGCATCAAAAAAGCATATATATAAATAAATAATACGATCAAAGATTTATATTAGGAAATAAAAGAAAATGCAAGTATCACGTAAATCCTTATCCAGATGTACGTACTTATTGCAGATTAAAACTTTACGCAATAAAGCGTAAGACAAAGCCGATATAAAGAAAAACCCTTTACGCCTACGGGTTGACCAGTTAGCAAAAGGGGCTGATATGATTCAGTAAAAAAAAAAACAAAAAGAGAATGATTAACATGTTGCAAAAAGAACTACGATGTTTCTTTTGAATTACTGAGCGTTATCTTTCTTTTAAAGGTAAAAGAAAATTAGGAACTACCACGAGGACGTGGAGTAGGTAGCGTGGCCGAACTGTTATCAATTCTTTTTGCTAAGCTTGACAATAAGAACACCTGTAAGAAATATCACCGAATGCGAAGAGACGATATACTTCGAAGCAGACAGAATAAGCAAATCGAGCGATAAGTTCGGAGGTCGTCTGGCGTGAAAAACGTATTCAATGTATTTTTCTATTATCATTTAATTTTGTTAGTAATAAATAAGTTTGATATTATCGGTGCCTAAGTTTTTAAATCTAAAGTGTTAATACTGGTTCGTTTATCTTTTACGAGAATGTGGTCCTGAACTATTACGCTAATAAGTTGCTCAGTACAAAGATAAAATATTTTCAACTATTAATCAACAAAAAAAATAACATAGATCAGTATCAACAATTCATAATAATACTACGTGATACTATACATAGATGGAAAATCACACTTATCGAAATTTTGATTATAAATTTAAAGAAATATATATTAAAAGTTTGGAAATATTCAAGAGGAATCCTCGCTATGAATACGCGAAGGCGCTTGAAAGACTGGATCAAAATATTCAAAATGCATGATAAATAAACGTACTACACGATATCGTGTTTATTGAGCTCTACAATGGAACTTTACAAGCATAATAATTTAAAGGTGCATAATATTTTGCAATATTGATATCAATAATTATTCTTCCCAATATAATGGGAATCGTATGGATCTGCCTTTACATAAAGTAATCCAGAATGTTATATAATAATAACTATAGATGAATTATAATTTGTTAAAATCTAGATTACAGATAACATCTGATCCAATAAAAAATTAAGACAATAATATTATTATTATGATCATCATTAAGAAGCCAACAGCCTAGTAATATCATAACATTTCCTAATCTGATGCATAAAATTTCCATTTCAACTTTATTTATTTGTTAATGGAACTAACTATATAAACAATACAAGAAAACAAAATAAAATATTTTATAAAATATAAAAATTTCAAAAGTAACTTAAATTATTCAAAATTATCCCAAAGCAAAATAAATAATTAAAAAAAAATAAAAATAGAAATTAAAAAATAGATCACAAAAAAATAAACACACAGAACGGCATTTTCATCTGAAAAACGATAAAAAAAAGTTCGTATTGAAAAAAAGAAAGGTGACGATTGCCTCTTGAAAACCAAAAGTCGGATTTCAAACTGGATACCACCATTGGATAGAGCGGAAAAAGTTGCATGCAAAAGTGCAATTCAATTTGAAAACCGTTTTTAAATAAGCCTAGGAAAAAAATATAACGATTATTCAAAAATTCGTTTTTTTTTCGGATATCTCCAGAAATACTCAGAATTTTAAAACTTTCTAAACGGCATATTATTAGGCACCTAAAGGCGCAGTTTTGCCTTAATTTGACCGACACTGTATCTCTTACGGTTTTTGAGATCCCCATACAGAGACTCGAATTCGAGCCACAGGGTCATTTTTTATATTTTCCCACCCCCCTTAACTTTTTTGTGCCACTGTGTAGAAAAAAGATGTAAATATGAAAGTTGTAGTGCTGGAGAAGTAGTTCTCAGAAAACATATTTTTGTCTATACAGGGTGTTGCAAAAGGTGCGAAAAACATTTTTTTTTTAAATGGGATATATTTCTCCTCAGGAAGAAAGATCTTTGTTTTCCGATTACAAAAATATAAAATTTGTCTAATTTGTGCCATTTCCGAACTATTTAAGTTTAAAAGTTGACAAAACATGAACTCAAACCAATCGAAGTAACCTTGCTCGCCATTAAGAAAAATATGAACTGTGTCAAAATAGCCGTGAATGACAGTGACAAAAACAGCTGTTATATTTGTTGATAAAGTTCCATAAGTTTACCCATTTTTGTATTGTTTTGGATCGAAGTTATTTTACAAAATGCGTTATACAGATGAAAAGAAATGTGAAATGTTGCGTTTGTATTATCAAAATCGTAACAATACGTGTGCAGCTAGGAAGGAATATAGACGCATTTTTCCTAATAGAGAAGTTCCAGACCGAAAAACTTTTAGTAATATCGTTGACTGATAATTCAGTCAACGGTAATATAGAGCGGGGATTTAGGCAACGAAAATCACTTCACAGGAAAAAGGAAGTTGCCGTAGTTAATGAAATGAGGAATTAGATATTTTGTTGTTTTAATAAACCAACACCTTTTAGAAAACCCGAATAGATCCATAGCAGATGCCCATAAGCATTTGATAAGTCAGCAACCAAAATTCAAAATACGCTTAAAAAGTATGGGTATTAAACGCCCATAAAAATGCACGAATGATATTTTGTGAAAATATGTTACGAAGAAAGGAACAAGATCGATATTTTTTAAATAAAATATTATGGACTAACCAGTGCACTTTTACCACTGCAGGCATATTTAAAAGAAGAAACACACATTTTTGGGCCACTCAAAACCCACGAGAATTATCGGAAATAAAATTTCAGGGCAGAAGATCCCCGTATTTTTTATGATGGTTCCATAACTGGCGAAAGGTATTTACAATTTTTAAATCAGGAAATAGGGGTTCTCTTGGATATGCTTCGAATGCGCCAATATGTTCAAATAATATGGCAGCAAGATGTTGCCCCGCCTCACAATGTTATGTCTGCGGTTAATTTTTTAAACAATAGATACGAAACATGGATCGGTAGCGGGGAAGATACGTTTTTGTTGGGATATTTAAAAAAAAAACAAAGTTTATGCTCAGAGAAGTGCAAATATTGAAGATCTCAGGGCGAGAATTTTATACTACATAAATGACCTTAACTAGAACAATCCAATTTTTATTACCAATACAACAAATAAATTAGAAATTTTCCAACACCCTGTATAGACAAAAATATGTTTTCTGAAAACTACTTGTGAAGCACTACAGCTTTCCTATTTACATACTTTTTCTACACAGTGGCACAAAAAGTTTAAGGGGGGTGTGAAAATATAAAAAATTACCCTGTACAGGGTGGCTCGAATTCGAATCTATGTATGGGGATCTCGAAAACCGTAAGAGATACAGTGTCAGTCCAATTAGGGCAAAATTGCGCATTTAGGTGCCTAACAATATGCCGTTTAGAAAGTTTTAAAATTCCGAGTATTTCCGAGTTATCCGGAAAAAAAACGAAAATGTTGAAAAATCGTTTTATGTTTTCCCTGGCCTTTTCTAAAACGAATTTCAAATTAAAATATACTTTTGCATCACCACTTTTTCCGCTCTATACAATGGTGGTATCCAGTTTGGAATCCGACGTTTCGTCCTCAAGGAGTCATCATCAATAATATTTATATCGTTTTTCAGATGATATAGGCGTTATTAATGTGAATATGTATTTTAATTTTTTTTATTCTTTTCTTAATTTTTTTTTTAAATTATGTACTTACTTATTTTCTTTTGACGTAATTTTAAATAGTTTAAGTGGAAAATTGAAGCCTTTATTTTTAATAAAAATAAAAAATAGTAAAATTAAATAAACAGGTTTATTTGTTTTTACCCCAAAGCAAAATAAATAATAAAAAAAAATTAAATTGAAATTAAAAAAAAGAATAAAAAAAAATAAAAACACATATTCATATTAATAACGCCAATACCATGTGGAAAAAAGATAAAAAAAACTAAAGTGCGTATTTGAAAAAAAGAAAGTTGATGATATCCCCTTGAAGACGAAACGTCAGATTCCATGCTTGATTGGATAGAGCAGAAAAAGTGGCAATGCAAAAGTGCAATTCAATTTGAAAGCTCTTTTTAAATAAGCTCAGGAAAAAAGTAAAACGATTTTGCAATATTTCGGTTTTTTCCGAATATCTCCGGAAATACTCGGAATTTTAAAACCTTTTAAACAGAATATTGTTAGGCACCTAATTGCGCAATTTTGCTCAAATTTGACCGACACGGTATCTCTGACGGTTTTCGAGTTCCCCATATGTAGGCTCGAATTCGAGTCACCCTGTACACGTACACTACTTTATTCATGCTTTAAATTTGTAAATAAATGTAAAAATTTTAAATATTGCAATATCTTTTTTTTGTTTTTAGGACCTTGATGATTTGATTAGTGGATCTTCCGTACATAACGCATATTTACAAATACAAAAAGAGCTGCACCTGGAACACAACCGTAAATCAAGCTGTTTGGCTGTAAAAAAAACACTGCAAGCAAGACCAATTTTATAAAACCAATATATAACAGAATATAATTTTCGCTCTCCAGAGGCAAACGGACTCTACTTTTTTGTTCAATTTAGAATTTTTTTATGAATTCTTGTCAAAAATATGGAATGCTAGTTAAGCAGCCACAACCTGTGGGAACTGCCCATTCAGCATGGAAGCTATACCCGTGCGATTGTCCACTCAGCACATCATCGCATCGGTGCGATAACTAGATATAAGTCGAGGAATGTAATTTAGCTCGTAAGATAATATTTTATGTGTGATCATTCTCTAGTTAGCCCTTGTCAAAACAAGTCACGTTGTAGTTTGCTCTCAAATAAATCTTTTTAAAAAAATATTTTTCAAAGTTAAATACTTAAGTGGCGCAGTCGGTAGGATTGTGCGGTAGTTCATCAGAAAACGACCAGAATCTACAGGCCAGATCCACTATTTGGGCTGTCCAGCCCTTCGGCGCAATCTAAGGGACGAAGCTACAGCAGACCAGACAACCAGCGAGAGAATCGAGGAGGAAGCTGAGACTACGACAGATCGTAAATTCCCTTTTGACCCTCTGTATAAGGTACTCGGAAGTAATAGATAAACAGTGTATCGAACACAATTTAGTTTTAAAATTCAGTCTTTTGGAGACAAATTTTTAGCAGCCTATTGAAGACAAATTGGTTAGTAAAACAATGAAAGAATTTTAACCTTATTTTCAATCGAAATAAAGAAACAAAATAGTTAATAAGATAATAATTTTATGAAGACTTAGACGATCTTGTAGAGAAACTAAATTCGTTAAGTTTAAAGAAAAACAGTACTGCAAGTACAAAACCAAAATTAAATATTAATACTACAGCAGTTCCACCGGTTTATTACAGACAAAATTATATCTAGTACTATAAGCACAGATATAATTGCCTAACGTAAACGAAGATAATCAAGTTAAAAATAATATGAATTGGAATCTTTTTAAATCTAAATTAGACATTATTAAACCGTATGGTACAGGGCCGTAGCCAGAAAGAATATTTAGGGCAGGCAGAATAAATTTTGGACAGGCTCACACATCACACCAGCGGCGGATGGAGGGGCCGGGAGAACGGGAAATTTCCCGAGGGGCCTCTTACTGTGGGGTATCATGGGGCCCCTACTGCTACAAACTACAGATGGGCCACAGGCCTAAAAAAATAAATACCACGTGTTAATAAAACTTGTTGAGGCCTCTTGACTTTTAGCTCTCGGTCTATAATTTATTACTCTTTCACTTGGAGGAAATATCAATCTTAATCTATCCCACATAAATTTAATTTTAAATAAAAAAATATATAATATAGGTAGGTTAGAAACCTGGTATTAAACGTAACAAATAACAAAACAATTGCAACGAGTGAGTGTCATTACTGATTACTCTATCTTTGTCTCTGTAAGTTTAAGTTAATGGATGGATAGTGGATCTTAAAGAAACGATTCTAGGTAATTACCGAATATTTCTATTTTAAAAGCAGTAACATATCATAACACGATTATTAAAAAAGTGCAGTGTGTGCACTAAAAAATAGGTGTATACAGCAGATACATAATATCTATTATAGATATTATGAATCTATTGAGGATGCAAGTAAATAAGAGATTTTCTTATGGTAAGTGAAGTGGCTAAATGACTAGGTGCTAGGGCTAGGGTCTAGGGTTGCCAAGTTGTAAAAATGAAATACCCCGAGGCAAGTCAAAATAATATCTGTCGCTGCCGCTCGAATCTCGATCTCAGTTAGGTGGTCCCCGGGAAGCCAAAGTCGCGTGGCGCACGGGGCACGGGTGAAACGTCATCGATTTTTTGAAGCTACAGACTGCGTCGTTGTCAAGTCTGTTACTACTAATTTAAATTTAATGTATTTTTTTGCATGGGAATCATTCTAATTATTTTTCTTTATATAGTCAAATTCGAAATTGTTATAAAGCCCCACGTTGGGCGCCAAAAATTTATTACGCTCTTTCTGTCCTTCTAATGGGTGCACACTTTCACTCCAACTTAGAAGGAACTGAGAGTGAATAATCTCAAATCGAAGGAACAAAAAAATCTAATTTCGAGAATTTAAAAATTAGGTATTGAATGAAATAAAGTATGTCAATGCGTAGGCTAAAACGAGCTGTCGCCCAGCGTATCAATGAGGCCCTAGCTCAAATGCCGGAGAATAGGGTGGGGGTTGATTTATTTAAGGCGTCACGGGCTTTTAGACAGCAGAGGCGAGAATTACCCCAAATTTGAAATATGGAACTCGTTTTAGCTTAACCTTCGCGACAAAATAAATAAATACCCAAAATTCGTTATTTATTTCTATCCGGGAAATCGATCAATAAAGCAACAAAAATGAGTTCGACAATTAGATTAAATATTAATACCGGCAATTTATCAGTTTTTATAATGGAAAAAAATAATTACCCGAAATTTAATCAAAATCAAAGTCGGTATAAAGCAAGTACCCGAATTAACCAAAGAAAACAACTAAAGTCGATAAGGACATATATTCAAAATTAATCAAAAACGACTTAAGAAAGAGGTAAACAAATATTCAAAAAGTAATTAAAAATAATAAATTATTGAGTGCTAATGATGAAAAAATAGATACTTATGGAAGCGGCCTGTACTGTTGGAGATTTGCTTAAGTTCTAATTAAATAAAACAGGTGAATAAACAAGGATTGGTTTTATTACCTAATAAGGAAATATCACGGCTGGTCAGGAGGACAAAAAAAGGGTTAAATTGGAGAAAATTTCAGTAAATCATCTTATGGTTACATTGTATTCTTAAACAAAAAAGGTAGGCTTTACTCCGTGAAATGATTCACACGGTTAATCAAAATAAATTCCGAAACGTCAGTAAAATATGTTGAAAGTCAGCGATACTGCAAATAACTTCTCGTTATGGGCAAGTTCAATTAGATCGAGTAATCACCTAATTAAATACTAAGTCACGTTACTCGAATCATGATTCGTCACATATGCCTCTAACTAACTAACTATGGTTATTCAGTTCAATGCAGCTTCGTTGATAACTGCCGCAAAAAAGATATATTAAAAAAACTAGTTAGACCTAGCGTTATTATAGCCACCAGTTAGATACAGACACTGACCTTATATGATAATTTACTCCACGGTCAAGTTACCGATAGGACACAGATAATAAACAATATGTTCAAATAAAGAAAATATCAAAGGCTGCAATAAAAAAAAAACAATTAAAAATAACGCAAAGTCTACTAGGCTGTAACAACACTGGTTGATCTACAGTTATCCAACGTACGACAGAAATCATGAAAACTGAGAATAATAACAAAATTATTTCGACCTACAACGTTATTGCGTCAGTCAATTAAAAGTTCAAAAAAAATCGATCCAAAATCAAGATCAACGGATCTATCTTAATTTTAGAATTTGATTAAATAAAATCAAGCATCTTAGGCTCGACAAATTGCCCAAAAAATCAAAGTTCATTTAAAAGGAAATTTTAATGACTAGATGTTACCTTGATTAAGGAGAAAAAGATTAAAAGTTAATTTTTGTTCGAAAACAAAGCAAAAAAAACATAATAATAATAATTAGGGATCCTAGGTTAATTACGCACTATAACCCTCGTAGATATTCCGGCTGACCTGGCTTCGACGTTCTCTCGATCGAGAAATTAAATAAATCCGCGCTGCGAAACCATTCGATTTTCAACAAATTGAATTTAGCGTGTGAAGATAAAGTCGATGGTAAAAGGTCCCGTTTCCGGCTACGTAGCATACTGTTTTGGGATTGTTTGATGGAATTGAGCGTCGCACGCAATTATTTACAATTGTCTTTGAATAATTGGGAACTCTATTAATTGAAGTGGCTTAATGACAATGCGCTTTTGACTACTTTGTGTAGTTTTTGGAGGATGCCGATGCATCGAAATCCTAGGTTTTTATCGTTTAATTCCCTTGGTTGAATTATTGTATAAATCGTGTGGATAATCAAAAGGTTACTCATGCTCCCGCTGCTACTAGCAGCTTATTAAAAGGGTCACTTTTATATTAGATTCTACATTTACATATTAGACTTTATAAAACATAATTAGACTTTAGATGAAGTATATGCTATATTATCTACCTTTCATGTACTAATAGTTTATTATTTTGTATTTATTTTTTATGAGTTATAGATAGGTCAATATCTATAAACATGTTTTTTAATTTAATTAGTTTAGTTTTACTTTCATTTACTTAGTGATGTAGTATGTTTTTTTTAACTAAAAAGTGTAATGTCAAAAAATAAATACATGGTGTTCATCATTTAAATTATTATGGTAACAAATATTTTATAGAAAATACCATTGACACCACTCAGTTTTTACATAGGGTGGGGGCCCCTTAAGGTAACTTTCCCGGGCCAGTCAGTAGGGTCCCATCCGTCCCTGCATCACACACATAGTTTATTTTATTTAAAAAATATATATCATCATGGATAAACTATGTTAGTTATGTTTGAATTTCTCATTTAGCATTTACGTTTATTAAAATTAACAGGCAATAGATTAATTTACATAAATAATAATTAGTATTAACTAACTACTATTTTCTTTAACAACGCGACATATTTATTTATTTTAGTGGAATAAACTAAACAAGGAAAACAAAATAAAACACAAAAAATAACAAAAATATTTCTTATATACTTAATAGTAGTTCCCCCTTTTTAAGTTAGAAATTAGATTCCTTTCTTTGACATACCATACAAATTAATAAATGAATTACCCTATTGAACAGGAAGGCGGACTAATAATTAAAAAACCTAGGAATAGATAATAGAGAATAGTCGGTCTAAAATACAGTGAGGGTTGTTTGTGGGCCTATGTTAAATTTTAAAATTTAAGTTTCCTTTAAGCGTTTTTAGATTTACTTATTTGTTAAAACTATCTCCACCAAAACATATTATATTTCTAGCGAGTATAAAGTTGTGTGTTTTATTTAATAACATGTAAAAATATTTATGGACAAAATGTATTGACTGTATTTCATATTGTTAAAAGCAATACCTAATTAATTTTCAAGTATTCGAGTCTGCTACCCACATATCTATTACGAAGCTTATGATTACGAAGCATCAAGTACTAAGTATCTGATATTCAAAGAGAAAGTACTAGTATCTACTCGATGGTTGAAAAAGTATCAATTGCACAACGCTACTGGATAACAGTGCTGCCAGACCTAAACGCATAGAAAAAGCAAGATTTAGGATTGAAAACGGTAGCGATCATAATATGACGTCATAATTTTCTTTTTGGCACACGCTAAAACGTGGCCACAGTCCACACTGAGGCAGGATTTTATTTCAGTAGGTATATTATTATAAATTTGGTTGTTTAATATTTTACAAGAAAAATTAGGAAACACTAAAATTTTTAAATAAATTTGTTATTTGGTTAAAGGAAAAAACTAACACAATTTCCAAAATTAAGAGTATTTTGTAAAATATAAAAATTAATACTTTAAATTATTGACGTACGTTTTATAAGTTGTAATTTTCCCGAACTGATGTTAATATTCTTATGGCCAATTTTGCAACAACCCTCAATATCTGCATTTTCATGCGCTAGTCTGTTTTTAAATTCTAAATCTTATTCCCATTCTGTTTTAAATTTTTGAGCATATTTTATTTTTTGCCTTACTATAGCTAAAATCTGCTGGGTCATCAGCTAAATAAGATTTATCAGAACTAATAATTAAAAACATTGTTTTCATTGAGGTATTTGTTTAGGGAAATACTACGCAAACGCAAAAACAAACCGCAATCGCAGCTGGTCGCTTCAGGGAATTCCTAAAAATCTAAAATAAGTCGTTTGCGACGTCTGCATAGACATGAGGAACCGAATCGTGTTCATAATTTTATCGATTATCCATTGATTATTTTTTTACTTTACTTTTAGTATTTGCATCGATCAACTCAAATAATTACTTTGTTTTCGATTTTGCGGTAGAATTACGAGTCACTGCTGTAGACCGGTAGCTACAGTATGAGTGAAAACAGTAGATATATCGTAAAAACGGTAGATCTGGCAGCGCTGCTGGATAATAAAATAACCAGCTTGTCAAAGACAAAACGTGGCTCGTAGTTGCCATTACTTTCGATTTTTTTCCTTATCCTCGGAATGATCTTGGACAGGCATATAATTTGCCTGGCGTACCCCTGGCTACGGCCCTGGTATGGTATGATCGCGATAGCAACACTTTAAACAAATTTATTTTAAGATGTGACGATTTAATAAGGTCATATGCCGTATTAAATGATTAAGAATTAAATCAACATATTTTTGATTGTTTTAAATAAAAACTAATTGGAAAAGCCGAAATTTTAGTAGGAAATAGATCCGAATTAACAACTTGGGATGATTTAAAATCAGCTTTAATATAATGTTTCGTTGATAGAAGAGATTTAGATTGTTTAGTACAATAATTAACTCGAACAAGTAGGGTCTTGTTCAAGGAAGAACATTTATTAAATTTTTGTTGTAGGTTGCAATAATTAAAATGTAGTGTACTTATTAGTGACTCATTAGTAATGATAATACACATTGATCAAAACCAAAAACCTTGTCATATAAATCTGTATGATAAAACAGCATTGAATATTTTTATTGCAGGTTGTTCAGGAATTTTGAAAAATAGCATGTATATTAGAAAACCAGACTCTCTGGAAGATGCAGACTCTCTGGAAGATGCTATGGGTTATGTAGCTGAATTTTAAAATTTTGAACGATTATAGGGATATTTAGGACACACAGGAAATCCTAATAATATAAATAACTCTATTAATAAACCATTTATTCATCAAAATCGTCAATGTTTTCAATCGCAGACATACGCAAATTTCCAATCAATTTTTAATCGCGTGAACCCAAATTTTGGTAACCAAAATCAATCTAATATATTTTCATGGCCCTCACAACCTATAAATGTTCAAGCAAAATAAATGCCAATCAAACGTTATCCAACCAATCGAGAAGTATCTGGACCTCCTCGCAAGCCAAATCAAACCCCACCAAATCAACTTCCAAAGCCAACTCCTATATCAATTGTGACAATTGTATCCAGAAACACAAATGGATTCACCAAAGTAAATCCTCAAAGCCATAATTTTTCTAGGCCAATTTCTCAGTATCAGAAGCCAATTAAACCGTATCAAAACCCAAAATATGTTTTCGGAGAACTTTATTCCAACGAATTCGAGGAAGATGAATCGAATAATTTCTTAAACTCGTATTCCGATACATATTGTGACGAAATTCAATATCGATTTAATTAATCAAAGATTAATTGGGCCAGATATTGGAATGCCGTTTAAATATAGAAACAGTTTGGAAACAGATTTTTCCATCACCCTTAATCCAAACGAAAAAATACTAAATTCCAGTTAATATTTATTAAAGCGATATTATTGTAGAAACAATACAATTAGATGAATTAGTAATTCCATCCGCACTTCCTCGCGCAAATAATGGATTTGCTATCGTATAAATTCAAAATCCCTATGATAAATGTATAACTGTAAAATTTAAAGAACCCTTAAAAGTCGAAACCTCTGAATAAAATCAATTCGAATTATTTAATTTCGATGTGTTTACTCAAAATAAAGAACGCGATCATGAAAATAAAATTTTCAACAACACATGAATCCGGAAAAAAAGGAAGCGATTTCCAAGTTATGTAAAGATTTTTCCTACATAATCTATCAAAACGACGAAGAATTATCTCTCACATCAAAAATTAAACATGAAATCAGGACAACATTCCTGTACACACCAAGTCATATCGATACCCATTTGTTTATAAAGAAGAAGTAAGACGGCAAATTAATGAAATACTGGAAAAAGGAATAATAAGACCATCCAGTAGTCATTGGTCATCACCCATCTGGATTGTTCCAAAAAAGGTCAATGCTTCTGGTAAGCAGAAGTCGAGAATAGTTGTAGATTTTCGGAAAAAAATCCCAAACATAAGCGATATTTTGGACAAGCTAGGAAGAGCTCAGTATTTATTTACGCTAGAGTTAGCTATAGCTAGTGGATGTCATCAAATTGAAATGCATAAAAACTCAATCGAAAAGACTTCATTCAGCGTGGAAAATGGACACTATGAGTTTTCAAAGATGCCATTCGGATTAAAAAATGCTTCATCCACTTTCCAACGAGTAATAGGCGAAATTTTTAAGGATGTACAAAATAAAATTTTCATGGTGTTTATGGATGACCTAATCGTAATAAGCACATGCTTAACGGAACATATTCAAAATCTGAAAATAGTGTTTGAAAAATTAAGAGAAGCTAATTTAAAAATTCAAATAGATAAATGTGAGTTTCTCTGTAAAGAAGTAGAATTTTTAGGACACGTTGTAACACCAAACGGAATAAAACCTAATAAAAAGAAAATGTCCGCAATTCAAAAATATCCCATTCCAAAAAGACAGGGTGAAATTAAAGAATTTTTTGGTCTACTTGGTTATTACCGAAAATTTATTAAGAATTTTGCGAAATTAACTAAACCTTTGTCACAGTGTCTCAAAAAAGAAAGCAAACTAGGACCAAAGAATCGTAGTAGAATATTCTTTGGTAGAACATACAAGAGAATTTGTTGATTGCTTTAACACTTGTAAAAGTACGTTAGCATACCCTGATTTTTCCAAACCATTTGAGCTGACTACTGATGCTTCAGGTGTAACAGTTCGATTTTGCCAATTTCAAAATTTCATTTATATGCCGCATTTAGGGAAAAATTATGCTGTATTTTGCACGCATCGGTTTATTAATTCAAAATTTATTAATTTGCTTTGCCAACAATTCGCTTGAAACTGCCATCGCATCGGTTAATTAATTCTAAATTTATTAATTCAATTTGCTTGTAAATGCCACTTTCCTAATATGAGTTAACTATATTTTAGGTATAGATTAGCTATATATTTGTATTAGCTTTTAGAATCCGTTGTGACTATTTATGTTAGTTGATAAGCGAAAGCGATGTACCTTATTATTAAGATAACTTGGCTTGATTTGCATTATATTATCGTAAACAGCCAGCGAATCGATTTATATTTTTCAGAATTTTGTTAGTGAAGCCTGCAAAAAAAACGTTGCATTTAACTGGTTGATCAGTATTTTAGTAGTAGTTTTTGTGACCTCCGTGACGGAGTAATAGGAATGTACTGCTTCTCGTAGGATCGGCTGTCGATTTAAATTTTTAAAAGTTTATCGTTTTGTTAGGGCATATTCTCTATTATTTCGTGAATCCCTTGATTTCAATGCATTGATTGTGGCCTCCGCCATCATGTTGCCATCATGACAAGCGAGAGCTCGGTCGCATAATATCTTCGAATTGTTCCTTGGATCGAATCACTCGGCATGTTTCCGCCCCTCACTACTTGTGATGCAGCATCGAATCCCGAAGGCGAATTGACGAAAGGAGTGGACGGACTTTCACAAGTTTGATCAGAACGTAAGAGGAACGTTTGCGAGTATAGCTAGAAACTTCACGTTTTAGTACTGTGCTATAATACAACCCTTTTTGATAGGGGATCTATGGTGTTGTTTCTGCTTGTGTTTTAAAACGACCGATTTTTCGGGCTCTACATGCTGTACTAGCGGCTTCCACGTTCGTCCCATAAGACCGAGACCGTCGAATTTGAGGGTTTTTCTGGAGGGCCAGAAGCAGGGCCACAACCTTTTTCTGGAGGGCCAGAACCTTTATTGGCCACAACTTTTTCTGGAGGGCCAGAACCTTTATTGGCCACAACTTTTCCTGGAGGGCTAGAGGATTACCACTTTTCTTCTGAAGGGCCCCAACTTCTTCTGGAGGGCCAGAAGTCTCACTGAGGGACTACATCGTTTTGGAGAAGGCCAGAACCCTCATCGGAGGGCTACAGCCATTTGGTTCCCTCACGAGAGGCCGTCGAGAGCCGTTCCTGGGTATCTCTACGTGCCAGCACCTCCACCAGAGTTCGACGACGGGGTCCGGGTATCGTACTATAAGTTTTGTTCCTTCTATTTACCATTTAGTATAATCACGCTTCGTTTTCTTTTATTCATGCAAGTCAAACATTGAACGCCGAGTTCTGAGGTCGCTCATTGATTTCAATTAATTTAATTTACCTTTACTTACTGGTTTATCGGACCAGTTAATCTGATTGCTTTGAGTTGTTTACCCATTTTAATAAAAGTCAAGCGCTGACTGGATAATTTCCTACTTTTCATTTATTAGTCGATTGATATAGCTGCTCGGAATTTTATCTCTTTATCATATGAATCAAGCTTTCCATAGTTTTAATCTAATCTGGTGCTTTTATTAACTTCTCAAGTTTTTTTATCTAATTATTGTGTCCGCTCATTGCGGCATATTATCATTGCGGCACTCGAAATTAGTGCAGCTGTAGCGCACGCTTACCTAGTTGTAATTAGGTTAGGTAAAGTCAAGTGATCACTTCGATAGATAGTATTTAGTGCATTTAGTGGTAAGGCATACAGAACCCAGTATTTCTAACCGAATTGGTCTCTGTACAATTTTCATATTGTACTCTGTTTATTTTAACAATCATTTTAACAGCCATTTAACATTCTCTTGTCTTAATTTCAGTGGCGTAACTAGAAATGTGGGCGCTGGGGGGGCAAGCCTATCCGCTGGCGTCTAAAACAAACCTATATTTTGTGTATATACGCAAATTAATCAAAAAATAATACATCATAATATTAAACGTATATTTTTGAAGTGAAACATCTTAACGCGCGCCGGGAGTAAAATTTGAAGGTCGCGATCCCGACACACAGCGGGCGAGCTGGCAGGGAACGGAAAACGGTCACGGACGTTTATTGTGATATATTTGTTAGTTTACAAGATAAAAATACGGGATTTGCTCTATTACCTTGTCAAGACATAAGCGAAACTTTTATGAAGAATAGTTTTTTTTTTTTCATTTAGGCCTTCCCTTTTTGTTAATTGAGTGATACCTATATTTAAAAAAACTTCGTTTTAACCAAATCAGTTAAGATATGTATCAGGCTAGGGCGTTTAATTATTGTGATATCTTTGTTAGTTTACAAGATAAAAATATGGAGTTTGGACTATTACCTTGTCAAGACAAGCGAAACTTTTATGAGGAATATTTTTTTTTCATTTAGGCCTTCCCTCTTTGTTAATTGAGTGATACCTATATTTATAAAAACTTTTTTTTAAACAAATCCGTTAAGATATGTATAAGGCTAGGGCGTATAATGATTGTGATATCTTTATTAGTTTACAAGATAAAAATATGGGGTTTGCTCTATTACCTTGTCAAGACATAAGCGAAACTTTCATGGAGAATAGTTTTTTTTCATTTAGGCCTTCCCTTTTTGTTAAATGAGTGATATATTTAAAAAAACTACTTTTTAACCAAATCCCAGGCTAGGGCGTTTAAGTTTAAGAAGTTTCACTTCTGATATGCGCACATAGTGCACACGCTTTTTTTATTTACAGGAATATGAATATAAAATATATAAACGGCAACCAATCAACAGGTACATACATATTTAAATATAAACGTAAACTAAACATCTGCAACCTTAATTAATTAATTAAACATTGGAGTCTTTCTTCGATTTTAAATCGACGTAAATTGATCGATTATTTGATCAAAATTAATTTTTGGACAAATTCATTTTCTATGCTTAGTATTGCTAGGCTATTTAGACTTGTCTGGCTAATGATACCTCCTAAATACGAAACTCTAAAAACACATACTTTTTACGACCGAAATTTTCGGAATTTTTGTCTGCGTAAGGCGTCATGCGACTTTAAGCATGCCGCCTTACGCAGCGTTTTTACAAATTTGCATGTACCAAATGCCGCCGCGCCGAGATGCATATTTACACATCCTAGCATACGACGGCACCAGGGTGCTGAAATCGGTTAAGTTTTATAAGCGTTTGTAGCGCTACAAAAGCTATCGCGCCATGTCTTCGCGATGCAATCAATTTGCGGCAAGAGCCCTCGTGGTCGAGAGGTCTAGATGGTCAGGTCTCAACTCGGCGGCCTGGGTTCAAACCTCGTTGCTTTTTTTATATTTTTAGGATAAGTTCCTAAACAGTTTTTTCCTTGATTTTGGGTATGTCTTGGGTTAGTTTGGGTTAGCACCTGGTTAGTTTCCTTTTCTTGAGCCCCCGTAGCGAGCGAAGCGGAGGGCCATGGGAAAAGTGAAATATTATATAACAGCGTGTTCCAGGTGCCCAAATCAGTGAGCTTTTGTAGCGATACAAACGCTTACAAAACCTAACCGATTTCAGCACCCTGGTGCCATTGTATGTGAGGATGTGTAAATATGCCGCCGGGATATATCTTTTTATTCCACATATAATAAATAATAAATACCTGACACAAAATGTATTGGTTGGGTAAAAAAGTTTAATACATATTTTGGTCTTTGATATTTGATTGTATTATAATTTAATTAATTTAAAAACTCAGTTAAGCTTATAAGCATTGTTGGCATTAGCATATTTATAAATTCGGAGCGGCGCCTAATTTCTCTTGGCGCCGTGGGGTCTTGCCCCCCCTGGCACACCCGGTAGCTACGCCACTGCTTAATTTAACCTCTTTCTCCAGATAGATTGTTGCTGTGTTTTCAACAAAAAAACTAACTTAGTAACAAATATATTGTTGTGCAAAAAGAACCAAATTCTAGACTAACGCGCTGGACGTTAAAACTAGAAGAATTTGACTATGAAATCAAATATAAGAAAGCAAAACAAATCAAACAGCAGACGCTCTTTCAAGACACCTGGTAGATGTCAACGCGATAGAGACCGAATCAATATTTAATAACTTAGGCGATTCAGACGAAATCATAGAAGAATTTCTGTTAAATCGAAACGAGGAAGATTTACCCGATTTAGACAATCAAACAGTAGAAAAACTTTTGAAATTAGATATCAATGAATCAAAAGCGGTATTCAAATTCGTCAACCAACGATTCAATTACCAGTTATTCAACCACCCACTTTTTTTTAAATAATGTCACTATTTCTAATAGAAATCCAACAACTCATATCGTAAAATTATTAAAAGAAAATATAGACCATAAACGAGTTTATGCAATTTTCTTTGGAAAACTTTACGGTTACTTTACAAAACCTCTTCAGCATATAAATTAGTACATTGTACTATATTTTTGGAAAATATTGAAAAACTTTCTGATCAAAAAGAGAAATTAGAAATGTGTCACACGAGTAAGACATGTCATAGAGGCATGAATGAAATGAAAACAGCACTCAGCAGAAAATTCTATTGGCCAAGAAAGTCTATAGATTTAGAAAATTATATAAATAATTACGAAACTTGCCAAAAGAATAAGAACGATCGAGATCCACCAATAATCAAATTTAATCTTACTCCAACAGCATCTAACTAAACCATATGAACATATTAACGTGGATACTTTCAGAATCAATAGCGAAGCGTTTGTCACCGTTATCGACTCATTTTCTCGATATGGACAAGCCTACCCTCTTAAAGCTATTACAGGAGTAGAAGTAATAGAAAATCAATTTAATTTTATAACGCATCACGGACTTCCATTAAAAATCACCGCTGATCAAAGTACCGAATTAAAAAAATAAGGAATTAGAAGATTTTTGTAAGATGTACAAAATCGAATTACATTATACTACACCCAAAAATAGTAACTCAAATTCTCCAGTTGAGAGATTTCACTCATCAATTATAGAAAGCTACCGTTGTTTAAAAGAGGATCATAATAATTTAAACACGGAACAATTATTAATAAAAGGAGCCGTTATGAGATATAATGATTCGATACATAGTGTTACGAAATGTACTCCATTCGAAATTATCACCGGACATATAAAATCAATAAATCCGTTCGATCTTAATGATAACATGATAATTTCAAACTATGTACAAACTCATAAGGAAACATCGAATAAACTCTATGAGCGTATAAAAGAAATCAATGAGCGAACCAAACAGGAAATAATTGAAAAGCGAAATGAAACAAGAAACCAACCCCCGGATTTTTAGTCGCAAAAAATTGCCTATATAAAAAATAAACAAGCAAGGAAAATGTATCCTACCTAAATTTAAGAAAGTAAATTTAAAAGGGCATATAGACATTAAAATAAAACGTCATATCATAAAAGTAGCTCTAGGAAACCCAAAACTAAAAACAAACTTTTCAGGTCAAACGATCATCCCGAAAAAAATTGGCAACCTAATTCCTAGTACTTCACATAGGACTGACGATAGGAGCTGACATCCAAGTGACACATTTAAATAACTCTTTACTTCCTATAAAATTAGGAAACTCTATAATAATATATAGTAGACATACGTTTCTACATTATATAGATTTAAGCTACCTAATTAATCAATTAAATAATATAGAAAATAATTTCTTAACAATTAGAAATAACCTATTATTAGCAAATGCTACAAATCCGAAAACTTACTAACATTTGGTAAAGAAAATAGAATACATTTAAGACAATTATTTTAACAAACCATCTCTTCCATTTTCCTTGAATTTATTTATCTATAAATTAGCGAGTACCTTTGCTCTTGCAAGGGCGTCCAATCTAATAGAAATCATATTCGGTTTTCTATTAAATCAGTAAGAATTTAGGAAAATTGATTCTTATAATATGCAAGAACATTGGTTCAAAGTTCAAACAAAGGGTCTTCAGACAATCTGTGATGCAATACCATATTTGTCTTTTAAACGTAAAATATTTTTCTTTTTCTAAATATTTTAGCTCCGCGAAAAAATTGGACTTAATAATGTGCCAATTTATACCTTGGACCCTGGATCGGAACTGTCCCATCTATTATAGTTTCAACCATCATAAAAGGATTAATACATCACGACAGATAAACATATCTGCAATAGCATCATCATGGACAATGGGCTTATGTTGGTAATTATTTCGATGTAGTAAGTGTGGATTTTGGATTATGTAGGTCATAGCAATGAACAATGGGTTTCGTAATAAATCCGCTTATTTGGATACTGGAGTATACAATAAAGGAATACAGAATATTAATTAAATATTTATAAATAACGGAGGGGCAAATTCCAAAAAATTACTGGGATTCTAATAGTAAATATCCCAGTAAAAATTTATTTTAACATATTTTTGAAACATAAAGAGCAAGTCCTAATTTACCATTATTACTATACATTCTAAAACATGTACCAATGCATATATCTGCTTTGCATATATGCTAAAACATTATTCATATATTCTGGCAGGTTTATTATTCTAATTAGGCTTTCAGTAATTTAACAAAGCAATTAGAAAAGTCTTTTACGGTCAGTGAGATGACTATAACGTTGAAAAAATGGCAAAATGTGGAAATGAAATTATACCATCCTCCGAAATTTGCTTATCTTTATTGTCCATTGTTTAAAATGTAAATAAATTCAATCCTTAGGTTGTTGGAAATATACGAGGATTGCTAAAGTGAATGCGACATTTCTGCTTGTAGGCTAAGAAAAGAGACAGATGAATCGAAATGAAATATTATCTATTTGTTCAGTAATTATATGTATGGTTATTTATTAAAATTGAGTATAATAATTAGTCATGTATTATGACGCATAAAATATGGAACTTGGCAACATCTAAAATTCAACAGTTTTGCTAGTTATTTTTTTACTTTTTGATGCTCCGTTCTCCTCTTTTTGTTGAATTTTTCATAATACTGTATAATGTTGATATTTCGAAATGCTCGGCATGTAACACTAAGTGAGATTTTTGTAAAATGGAAAAATATAACCTTTGCACTCGTCGTGGGTCTCGCCGTCTCGATAATGATGCTATTAACACTGGCAGTTCAAGTTACTTCTCCTGATGATGTTCTCAATGATACGCAGATTGCGTTTTGGTACTGTGATGCTATGGCAACATTTCCTAAACCCATTTAGCAAACTTACCAATAGATGCGAACGGCAGCCAGTAATACAGTGGAGAGCTAGGATCGTGGATCATCGGTACACTTTAATAAAGATATTAGGCGCCACCTAGTTAATTGAGACTCAAGTAGGAAAACTCTACAATGTTATTAAATCCTGAAAAGTAATTTTTGGACGAGCTTTTCAATAAGGCATAATATTTCCCCAAAATAAATACTTTATTTTTCCCTACCACGAGTGAAATCCTTTGATATAAAAAAACAATTATACAGTACAATTACAATCACACGCATAAACAATAAAGCAATAGAAAAGAAGCGCTTACATAATATTGACTATATACCTCGGATTTCTTTCAACCAATCAAATCCTGTTTTTCAACCGATCAAATTCAAATATCAGTGAATATTTGCTACTAGCTCGTATATTCGAAATTATTTCCCGCGCCACCAGTCGACTTTACCTACCTACCATTTTCGTGAGACGTTTGTCAAAAAATCGTAAATTACATAAGGGCTTTAAATCCATTTACTAATATTTCTTTTGGGGAGATACGAGAAAATACAATTAAATGTGGGTTCTGGTAAACATCAAAACCCTCGGAATTTCGCAATTTTATTTTTTTCACTAGAAAGGGGGTGTCCTATAGAGTAGTTTAAGAGAAAAAAATTTGCGGATCCCCCATATTTGAGCCGAAAAAAAGCCCCCAAAGTTCGAGTTTTGAGGTTAATTGCCGTAGAACGGCGAACTTCCTCTACTACTTTATGCACTTTTCTTTGCTTTGTTGACCTTGTTTGAAAGCTTACGTTAAATAGAACACCTTAGAACACAAAAATAAATTAAATTTGCTAATATATCAAAATAGTTTTAAAAATTGATGTCATACTACTAATCAATCGAAGACGAGTAAAGCGGTAAATTTTAGCCAGGGTTGCCAGACCGTTCGGCTCGGTTTCCCCAGTCGAAATTCAAAAATCCCTCAAATTTACGACTTTTTAAAAAAAATACCCCAAAATATATATTTTTTTGTTTTCGTAGATTATGATATGTTATTCCTGGATTTTAATAATATTTCGTGGCTATAATATTTTCCCCATATCTCTAAAATAACCCCAAAATAAGCTCTGTTAAAAAAAAATAAAGCCTCAAGAACTAGAAGATATTTAGTGCAAATAAAGCTACTTTTCCAGGATTTTTTTTATTTTTCAAATGAAAGAGAGAACTTATAACCAACAGTAAAAATAAGATTAAAAAGAGAAGGTGTATGAAGCATATATTTAATACTCCTAAATATATGGTATGAAGTGAAAACTCCAATAAAGCGATATTAAAAGCTAAATAAAAATAAGAAAAAACATTTTTTGAAAGAAGGCTTCGGGTTAGTTTGGATTTGTAGATTAGTAAAATATATATTTTTTACATTTTATGATCAGAATAATTGAATCTTTGTGTTTATATCTGAGTTTGTGATTTAAGGGATCCGATTTGAGTCGAATCGCGTAAAACTTAAAATCCCCTGTTATTCCCCAGGTTAATATTCCCCAGTAGAAATCCCCAGAATAAAATTTCCCCGAAAAATACCCCAAAGAAAAAAAAAAACCCCTAATTTTTGGGGAAAATCCCCTAATCTGGCAAACCTGATTTTAGCCCCTGCTGCCCATGGAATACGCTGATGCCAAACTTATTCTAGTTGCTTACCCGTCTTGGGCTCAAGTCTCTTTTAGCGGAAATCGGCTACAAAAAATTTCGTTCTATAGGACGATCCTACACAAGAATACTAGCTCAAAAATAAAGTTTCTTTTCTTCGCAAATGTTTTGTTTTCCAAAAAAATAGATTTATCTTTATATGATAATTAAACTAAAACCTGTATTTGGATAATTTTTCCATTATTTTTTAATCAGTTATGTAAGAAATATTTGTATATTTAGTATAGAGTAACCTCCCCAAATACAAAATCATAAAAAAAACTGCGGAAATGCATCATTTTAATTTTTTGGACTCTAGAATAACTGAAATCAGTTACATGAAAACATGTTTCTGTTTTACATTCTAAATATTTTTCTAAACATAATACCGCAAAAAACTTCTTGCGGAAATAAGTCATTTTAATTTTTTGAGTTAGTTTGGGTTAGCTTTGGTTAGTTTGGGTTAGTTTCGTCTCGTTTAAGCCACTACGCACTTGCGTGA
>MU185767.1:59581-75340 GCA_016904865.1 Pissodes strobi | reverse complement strand
AGTTTGGGTTAGTTTCGTCTCGTTTAAGCCACTACGCACTTGCGTGAAGAAAGGCTTGCGCGAAGCGCAACCCTTCCTTCACGCAGGCCTATGCGAAACAATTTGGGTTAGCTTTGGTTAGTTTGGGTTAGCTTGGGTTAGTTTCGTCTCGTTTAAGCCACTACGCACTTGCGCGAAGCGCAAGCCTTTCTTCACGCAAGCCTATGCGAATCAATTTCGGTTAGCTTGGGTTAGCTTTGGTTAATTTGGGTTAGCTTTGGTTAGCTTTGATTAGTTTGGGTTAGTTTCGTCTCGCTTAAGCCCCTACGCACTTGCGTGAAAAAAGGCTTTTCTTCACGCAAGCCTATGCGAAACAATTGCGGTTAGCTTGAGTCGTTAGCTTTGATTAGTTTGGATTAGCTTCGGTTAGTTTGGGTTAGCTTTGGTTAGTTTGAGTTAGTTTCGTCTCGTTTAAGCCACAACGCACTTGCGTGAAGCCATGCGAAACAATTTGGGTTAGCCTTGGTTAGTTTGGGTTAGTTTCCTCTCGTTTAAGCCACTACGCACTTGCGCGAATCAATTTCGGTTAGCTTTGGTTAGTTTGGGTTAGTTTCGTCTCGTTTAAGCCACTACGCACTTGCGTGAAGAAAGGAATGTGCGAAGCGCAAGCTCTTTTTCATGCAAGCCTAGGCGAAACAATTTCGGTTAGCTTGGGTTAGCTTTGTTAATTTGTTCGTTTCTTCTTAATAAAACCGTTTTTAAAAATATTAATAACAATTACCTACTGGGATAAGCTTCAAACTCAAGAGAATGAACACAACTTGGCAACACTGTAAGTACTGTTTAATATTAGTAGAGTTTTAGCACTGCAATGTTGCGGAAATGGCTTGCTTTTTGACAATTCTAACCTCAAAACTCGAACTTCGGGGGCTTTTTTTCTGCTCAAATATGGGGGATCCGCAAATTTTTTTCTCGTAAACTACTCTATAGGACACCCCCTTTCTATTGAAAAAAAAAATTGCGAAATTCCGAGGGCATGAAGTTTACCAGACCCATTGCGTGTTCCAGTAAATACTGCAAGAACAAAAAGGTTTGTATGGGCACATTTTGAGGAGTTTTTTGTCAACAGAAATGATCAGCTAGAAGAAAATACACCATTAACAATAATGGCTTCAATTAAGGCTCAGACTACAAAGAAGGCGTCATTAAACAAATCTGGAACCAAACAGCACAGCTTCTTCAAGAAAGGTACTTTAACTTGTATCATATAAAATTCGACCCTTTCAAAGACATAGTATTTCAAAAGGCCAGAATGGCTAGAAATGCTAAACGAAAACTTCTCCAAACCGACGTGCAAAAGCGAAAAGTTAGTTCAAAAGCACTGACTTACGAGGAATACAAGAAACTATTGCAAATCTATCGGGAAAATAATCCCGAAGACCTACAAAGAAAATTTTTTCATATTGCCTCGGTTGAGTTAGCAAGGAGAGGAGGCGAGGCTTATGCATGTATGGTTTTTTTTTTTTTTAAAGAAATTACAAATGATGGTGTTGAAACAGGCCGACTTGAATACAACCGAATATTTTTCCAAGACCACTCAAGGCGGAAACAAAAAAATTGCAGACTCTAGTTCCGAATAGTAAGGAACAATATATGTGTCCTGTACGTATTTTTCACCTGCTAATATCTAAGAGAGGATATAATGTAAAATCACCAAGACTGTTTTTAATCGTTAATGCGAACTGGAAGAATGGAAATAGGTTTAAAGATTGTCCTGTTGGACTATTTCAAAATGGACTGAACAAGGTGCAAAGAAGATCGGTTTAATTACAGCAAAGGTAAAAACTACTAACCATTCACATAGAGCAACGGCGGCTAGCACTTTATCTATGTCTGGAGTAGGTGATCAAGCTATAATGAAGATTACTGGACAATCTGGACATAGTAGTGCTGCATCCTTTAAACCATATTTAGAGCCATGACAGACACAGCGGTTTTTATATACTTATAATATACTTTGTAAATGGGGAAAAACACACACGGCGGCGATTGACGAGTCGCTGCTTGTTAGGCGCCTCGGCACGTAATCTGATGCATGCGCCGCGCCGCGGCAAAAACAGCTATGTGTGTCATGGTCGCCGACTCGGGTGCCGATTCGTCAAAAACCGCTGTGTGTGTCATGGCTCTTACAGTTAGACGAGTCGCATCACAAAAATATTATTCAAAACCTCAGAGAGACAAGTTCCGGTACATTTTTGTGTCAAATTTGTTATAAAAATATCACGAGACTAAATTTCTTTAAAAATGGGTATTTTCAAAAGAAATTTAGTCGAGTGGCATTTTTATAACAAATTTGGCGGAAAAATGTCAAAGTATATTCAAGAAAAATATTTAACACGAGTGGTATATGACATGACTATATACTGAGAAATGAATACATAATATTATTATCTTAATAAATAATATTTATTTTAATGGAAAAACATAAACAATAAGGAATATAAAATGGAAACAACAAGAAAATTGGTCTAGCTACTTCAGATGAAAATGGCGTACAACCCGTGGTTTCCAACAAAACAAGCACTTTTCAAAATCATCGTCAAGAAACTGCTTCCGTGTATAATAATTGTGTTTTTAACTATTACTATAAAAGTTAATTTTCCTTGTTGTTTCCATTTTATATTCCTTATTGTTTGTGTTTTTCCATTAAAATAAATATTATTTATTAACATAATAATTTTATGTATTCATTTCTCAGTATATAGTCATGTCATATACCACTCGTGTTAAATATTTTTCTTGAATATACTTTGACATTTTTCCGCCAAATTTGTTATAAAAATGCCACTCGACTAAATTTCTTTTGAAAATACCCATCCAGCTTCGCTGTCAGGGTATTTTTAAAGAAATTTAGTCTCGTGATATTTTTATAACAAATTTGACACAAAAATGTCAAAGTATATTCAAAAAATATTCAACACTTGTGATATAACTTACGACTATTATTTACAAATGTGTCAGATACAAACGGTTAGGCAAATATCCAGCGTATCAATCAATATGTTACTAAAGGGCAAGTGGGTATACAGTGTGGCCCAAATTGGGTATACATGTATGGGTATCTTCTAAACTATATGAGATAGAAAAATGGTTAAATGGCGAAAGTTGTAGGCCATTCAATTCCCAATTCAACGCCATTTTGATAACGATTTTCTCTCTTTTTGTTTTTGAGATATTTTGAAAAAATCAAAAAGTTGTATTTTCGGAAAAGCGCTGTACTTTTTTTATTTAAACATATTTTTAAAATCTGTAAAAACATTGTTAGGACAACTTTTTACGCTCGATGCACCCATGTAATCAGTTTTTAGTTCTGACGTTTCGGTTCTGAGAAACCATCATCAACTTCGTTTTTTCTTATGGCGGTCACTTTGTTTTTTAGCACATATAAAAAGAATATATTTTTTCCTTTCTTATGATGTATAACACTTTATAAAAATATTTTATTTTTATGTCAAAAAACGACAAATTTAATTTTTAACTGAGTTGGCCATGACGGCGGAGGCCATTTGCCGTAATAAATGATAGTGTTGCTATGGTGATTCGGCGGCATTTAAGTCATTTTACTGAAAAGTGACATTATTCAGTCAAAATGCTATTTGGTAGTTTTTGTTTAAATTTTCATAAATTTTGATTTCTAAATATCGCCACGCGATATGCCAGTGAAGAAAAATATGACATATTAGAATGTTATATTAAATCGTTGTTTGAATAATATTCAAACAACGATTAAATGTAATAGAAATACAAATCTTGCCACCGCCGACTATTTGGACCTGTATCCTGAGAGGCAACAGCCAAGACTATTCGCAAGGCTTGACCTGAACTTAAAAAATTATGGAAGCTTTGAAGTACCAACGCCAAAGAAATATCAGAAGGGCAATCAAGCTCGTTACGATGACATTAAGGATATTTTAATGCGAACGCGACGACGTCGACGAGAGTACGTGCGAGGGAAATACTTATACCAAGAACTACTATCCAAACAGTCCTTAAAGAAAACAAATATCGTCCTTATAAACCTACTATTGTTCAAGTTTTAAAGGAAACAGACCCAAGGCGATTATGATTTTCAAACTGGTTTGTAAACCAATGTCATGAAAACCCCAATCCCCAATTTCAGTATGAAGATTATTTGGACCGACGAAACGTTTTTCAGCAACTGCGGAGCATTCATTATTGTGAATATCCATTTTTGGGCCACTGATAATCCTCACCAAGTGGCAGAACGTAGGCCACAAATAAGATTTGGCTTTAATGTCTCGTGTGGTGTGTACGGTAAGTCTACACAGTCCGCAAAATATTTACAAAGTCAAATAGTATAATTTGTTTTTAGATAATCAACTTATAGGACCATTCATTTACAATTAAATAATGTTATATCAAACCGGGGTCCTGTAAATTGGCCAGCTGGGTCCCCGGATATTACACCCCTCGGTGTAATCTTTGGGCAAAGTTTACAGAATAAATATAAGTTGCCTCGCTCACTGTCGAAACTTTAATGCATTGAGATCACAAGCGTGCGGCAGATACCTGGATATTCTGTAAACTTTGTACTTTGTACCGTCAAATACCGTGAACAACTGTGTATGCGTATGCATCGGCGGTGGCTGGGTCCTCGAGCGGGACGAGGTGGTGAGGTCTAGCCGGTTTCGCGTGGTTAGATTAGTTAGTTTGGGTATGTTAATAATAGTAGTAAAGTAAGCACTTATGAACAGAAACTGATACTTATATTTATATCGATAGTTTGGAAATTAATAGCAAATATTGATTTGTACGGCAACCGCCCTCCGTAGCAACTGTTGCTAAAGCCAACTCAATATTGTTTCAATATTATTTTGTCCTTTGGTCACATGGCTTCCCAAGGCTTCTATAATTTCATAGGTCCATAACAGACTTGTCTTAAGGCTTGAGTCTTGAGTGTTGACTGTCAGGATTGAGTCCCAAACACCTGGCGGTGCTACACTTGTATTCCTATTGCATTTAATATAACATTCTTAACATATTGATATTTTTTTAATGATGTTTGGCAGGGCAGCTAATATTAAACTTACCTTTTAACAAATATTAATAAAAACAAAAATTACTAAATATGAAAAGTTGAATTCGATGTTTGTCTGATCAATGTTTCGTATATTTTTCAGTAAAATAACTATGAAACACTAGCAATATTTGTTTTGTACCGCAAATGGCCACCGCAGTCATGGCCAACCCAGCTAAAAATTAAATTTGTCGTTTTCTGACATAAAAATAAAATATTTTTATGAAGTGTTATACATCACAAGAAAGGGAAAAAAAAGTTCTCTTTAAATGTGCTAAAAAACAAAATGGCCGCCATAAGAAAAAAAGAAGTTGATGCTGGTTTCTCATAACCAAAACGTCAGAACTAAAAACTGAACACATGGGTGCATCCAGCATAAAAAGTTGTCCTAACAATGTTTTTACAGATTTTAAAAATATCTTTAAATAAAGGAAATACAGCGCTTTTTCGAAAATACAACTCTTTGATTTTTTCAAAATATCTCAAAAACGAAAAAAGATCAAATCGTTATCAAAATGGCATTGAATTGGGAATTGAATGAACTAAAACTTTCCCCATTTAACCGATTTTCTATCTCTTATAGTTTCCAAGATACCCATACATGTATACCCAATTTGGGCCACACTGTATAGCGCACATGGTTTAAAATTGATGAATTTTATTCTGCCGCAAGGTTATGAAATAAGGCATGTGAAACTAGTCACTTAAAAGGTAGAAAATCTAAACTTTGCCAAAATAGTCTTGCAAAAAGGTAAATGGTATTACTTACAATTTATGAAGTAGGTATTTCTTATTTTTAATTATTCTCCAAATAATATCAGTATTAGTATATCTACGGTCCAGGCATCTCCAAAGTATTGCAAATCATTACTTGATCTTTCCAAACATTGGTACACAACACCTAGCTGATGATAATCAATAAAGGCATAACCCGCAAGTGGTGGTTTTAACCCAAAACACGCAAAGATAGATATCGCAATCAAGGCAAATCGATATACGGGTGCTAGAGCACGTGGAGAGAACCCTAAAAACAATTGTTTGTCTTAGCAAAAAGTAAATATCAAACATTGAAAAGATTACTCATAACCTAACTAGCTAGTAATCTTAACTATAGAACAATCTATAAGGTTCTATGGTCCCTTTCCTTCCTGGTAAAGGCCAGTGGAGCAAGGCATAGTGTCCATTCGAGAGACATTTCTTCAAAACCAATAACAGTCAATTATACGGATCGGCCATATGAGAGCAACAGCAACATAAATTCTTCTAGAAAGATTAGAAAATATAACTAATTTCAGCATGGAAAATTTGTGACTTACCACGTGAAGGTAGGATTCAATTCTCGTAACTCAACAAGAACTTTTATAGGTAGCCTCCATGGTACTAGTTAGGGTCGAAATACTTAAACGTAACAAAAATATAATAAAATAATGACCCTAATTATTTGAACCAGTCCATGAGGATGAGGCACCTCGAAAAGGCTCCACACAGGATACGAAACACTCGACAGTCTCGACTTATCGCCAAGACGGCACGACGTAGAAAAGGAAAAAAACCTGATCACTCGCGGAACAAATTTCAGCACCATCCTCCGAAACATAGTTGCCAACTTAACTTAGTTGAAATAACAAGTCCAAGCGCATGAAGAGCCATCTGACGTCACAGCTCGATTAATCGAACTTCTGCTCTAAACCATATTCGCCAAGCAGCAAGTAAATACGCCTTAATAAATCTACAGAATATAAAAATAGAAAGTGTATTTAATAACTTTCAAGGTAAAACAAAGTAGTGAACTTTATACAATGTACATATATTGGAATAATCAAATTTAAATTAAGTTTGCAAATAAAAATAAATATAAACTAAGCAAAGTTGTAGCATTTGTTTATGACAACATTTGAAAATGCTACAATGCAACCAGGACTACAGTAGGTACATTATTATAGTCCAGTATTATAACTTTCTATTTCTATTCTTTTGTAATACTTATTCCTTAATGTCGTATTGTAAATTGACATAGTTCTGCATTATGTTCGTATTAGCTATTGCTCTCGGACAAAGTAAATATTCTTAGACTTTCGTTTTTATGTTTTTAATGAGAGACATCGCATCAAACCCCTGTTCCAACCTAAATCTATACTATGGTGTCTGCGTACACATTTCCCATATATTTAATTGGACGGGGGGTTAAGAAAAGTAGAAAACTGACGTAACATCATAACATTTCCAAATAATAAACCGTTAATTTAATTTTCAACTATTCGACGTTTCTCTCTGTTGCTAGTATCAAATATCAAAGTAAGTAAATACTTGATATAATATTTCATTATATGTATTATAAAGAAACTTATTCTAAATAATAAAAACATGATAACTCAAGTTAATAATTAATAATGCTTATTAGTAATAGTTGATTATTATCATTATTGATGTCCGTCCTTACATTATAAATATAAAACGATTGCGCTTGATTTAATACCGCCGCCGTTTCAAACTGTGTATACTGAAAATTGTATATTTTCAAGTTGGAATGTTGGTATGTTCTTGAACAGTTTTCAATGTACCGGCTTAAAAACAAATGAAAGGTTTGAAGAAAAAGTGTATAAATACCGAAAGTTGATTTGGTAACTAACCCAACTAATAACATCTATTAAAATTGATTATAACGTCTTAGAACCGGTTCAAATGATTGAAATATGTTGAGACTAAGTGAAACTAACCGAAAGTTGAATCGACGATTAACCCGAACTAACCAACCTAATCCGGATAGTCGTTCAATCAACTTTTGGTTAGTTTCACTTAGTTTCAACCTATTTTAGTCATTAGAACCGGTTCAGATACTTTATAATCAATTTTAGTAGATTTGGTTACTTTGATCTAGTCGTCGATTCAACTTTCGGATATTTTCACTTTTTTCTCAACTTATTTCAATCATATAAAGCGGTTCCAATATGTTATAATCAATATTAATAGATTTGGTTAGTTCGGGTTAGTCGTCGATCCAACTTTCGGTTAGTTTCACTTATTCTCAAGTTATTTTAATCATTTAATGCGGTTCCGATCCATTATAATCAATTTTAATAGATTTGGTTAGTTTAGGTTAGTGCTCGATTCAACTTTCGCTTTGTTTCACTTAGTCTTAACTATTTCAATCAGTTGAACCGATTTCGTTGCGTTATTATCAATTTTAATAGATTTCGTTAGTTTGGGTTAGTTGTCGATTCAACTTTCGTTTAGTTTCACTTATTCCCAACTTATTTTAGTCATATAATGCGGTTCCGATACGTTATAAAGAATTTTAATAGATTTGGTTAGTTTAGGTTAGTCGTCGATTCAACTTCAGCTTAGTTTCACTTAGTCTTAAATTCTTTTAGTCAACCCATACGTTATAATCAATTTTGATAGATTTGGTTAGTTTGGGTGAGTAGTTCAATCAACTCTCGGTTAGCTACACTTATTCTCAACTTATTTTAGTCATTTCAAGCTTTTCAGAATACATTAAAATCAATTTTAATAGATTTGGTTAGTTTAGGTTATTCGTCAACAAGTTTCGGTTAGTTTCATTTAGTCTCAACTTATTTTAATTATTGGAATCTGTTCCGATACGATATAATCAATTTTAATAGATTTGGTTAGATTGGGTCAAAGCTCCAATCTATTTTCGGTTAGTTTCAGTTAGTATCAACTTATTTTAGTAATTTGAACCCGTTACGATACGTTATAATAAATTTTAATAAATTTTGTTAGTTTTGGTTAATCGTCGAATCAAGTTTCGGTTAGTTTCACTTAGTTTTAACTTATACCTTAGTCATTTGAACCGGTTCCAACACATTATAATCAGTTTTAATAGATTTGGTTAGTTTGGGCTAGTGGTCGAACCAACTTTCCGTTAGTTCACTTATTCTTAACTTATTTTAGTCATTTAAAGCGGTTCCGATACATTATAATCAATTTTAATAGATTTGGTTAGTTTAAGTTAGTTTTCCAATAAACTTTCGATTAGTTTCACTTAGTCTTAAATTCTTTTAGTCATCCCATAGGTTATAATCAATTTTGATAGATTTGGTTGGTTTGGGTTAGTAGTTCAATCAACTCTCGGTTAGCTACACTTATTCTCAACTTATTTTAGTCATTTCAAGCTTTTCAGAATACATTAAAATCAATTTTAATAGATTTGGTTAGTTTGGATTATTCGTCAACAACTCTCGGTTAGTTTCATTTAGTCTCAACTTATTTTAATTATTTGAATCTGTTCCGATACGTTATAATCAATTTTAATAGATTTGGTTAGTTTGGGTTAGTCCTCCAATCAACTTTCGGTTAGTTTCAGTTAGTATCAACTTATTTTAGTAATTTGAACCCGTTACGATACGTTATAATCAATTTTAATAGATTTTGTTAGTTTTGGTTAATCGTCGAATCAAGTTTTGGTTAGTTTCACTTAGTCTCAGCTTATTGTAGTCATTTGAACCGGTGCCGGTGCCGATACGGTACAATCAATTTTGATAGATTTGGTTAGTTTTGGTTAGTCGTCCAATCAACGATACAAAAAATGCCGTAACGCGAGACGAAAACATAAACCATGTCATAACGTGGCCTTGAAAAATCACTTTCATGAAACCAAAGAAGTGTAGTAAAAATGAGATTCCGAAGTATTATATTATTATATATTTTTAAATATATTTTAGGTTATCCACTATTATTCCTATCTTTGAAAAGGTCAAAGCTACAAAGTTGATTAAATTAGAAAGTTGCCATTATTGATGCCTTTTCAAGATCGATTTGCAGTGTTGTTAAATTCTTGTTAGATTCTGAGATAGCAACAGTGATATCACCTAAAAATGACACCCCGTATAGCAAATTTTTTCAATTTCCTTCTATGAAAATATTTTTACAACTTTGCTCAGTTTCACTTGATTTTTCACCCGTCCGGCATTCAGTAGGTCTTTCGGTACGAGTTCATACAATCTCCTGAATACATCTCTGACTAGAGAAAGCCACGCGAATCAATCGGACATTTACGCAGCGCATCGGTCATCTCCAGTTGTCACTTGATATAAAAGAATGTGGCTGAATTACATGAAAGGATTTACCGCTGAGTGAACTTACTAGTTTACATATACTTTGATTGTACGGATACCAATTCTGTTGGTAAACTCGGTGCTGTATGCCTTACACATAAAAACTCTAAGCACTACTATCCGAAGTGACGACCACTTCGGTTTACTTAAAATTAATACCGATATGGAAATTGAAATATATGAATTAGTAGCCGCACTAATAATAAATGCAATTATCAGTCAATAACAATGCCACAATAAATAAATTATATCAATCGGCCGGAAAATAAAAGAATTAATAAAATCAATATAAGCTATCTTAAAGCTTGGCCAACAAGGCTAAGTTAATAATAAAATTAGGAGAAGGATACCCCGGTAGATCGCTTCGAAGGTCGTCGAGAGCTGAAAAGGTGTGTTGGTAAATTGGTTCATAGTAGGTAGGAAATAAACGGGTAGTTTCAAACATCTGTAAACAAAATGTAAATCGGTTCCTAAACCTAAAAAGGTCTTTGGTAAAATGGTTCCCCAAATAAATTTGAGGCAGGTATCTAATAAATTAGAAATATATTGGGGACGTGAATGTATTGAAATTTTAGTTTGCATTTTTGCTCTATGGCTATCACTTACTTGTGTATACTTTGGGTTAGTTTGGGTTAGTTTATTTTGACTGCGCTGGTACCTATAAAAGATTGTAATTATAAATATTATAATTTTGTATTATATCACTTGGTATTTTTTATTTAAAACACTATGTTGTACTTTGTAAAATAAACAGATTTATAAAAACGTGGGAACCAATTTACAGCTAAATTTACATATTTCTTTTGACCCTTCTTAATTTGGGAACCAATTTACGTGTACCCCTGAAAAGACTGCAAGCTCAGCACTTGAAGTCGAGGTGCCTCTGCCCTAAGGCAAGAGTGGGACTTCTCGGCTCGAAGTCTCAAAGGCGTAATGGCTTCTGACCCAGGCCCGGGTAGTAAAACCCGTTAGTGAAACCTTGTAATGACTTCTGACACCTGTAGTAAAACCCTCTCTGAGCTATGAGGGTGGCCTGGAGGATCAACTTCCTCGGTTTTATAAGATGAACTCGGAAAGCCTCTCGTGCAGTACGAATATCCCGATAAATCGGTTATGTCAAGCAATAATTTGGGACTCAATCCCAGATCCCCTAGAAGGGTAGTATTAAACACAATGCAAAAAGGTTGGGTCATCTAGGATTGCACTGCGGCAAAACGCTTTCTCTCGTCCCGGTAGGTATTTCTAGAAGAACCAGATCATCGGATTCAATCAATTTGCCAATTTCCACGAAATTACAAAACAAACGTCAGGTAGTGCAGAGAGCACTACTTGTCGAAATGAATAAATAGTCGATACGAGGAATACTTCTAATATAATAAACGAAGATTAAGCGTTGTAAAACGACTGCGGAAGCAACAAACTATAATGAGCTAAAATAATTTTTCAATAAATAATAGGAAATATTCCTAAACAAAATAATAAACCTTTCTTCTTCTTCTTCGGGTGCCATGTGCTCTGCCACACGTCGGCGATCATTTATCCATTTCATGATCATAGGACAGCTAGGGTGCCCTCTTCAGCCTGTCTAAAATGGTTGCGGTGTCCTGTATTCCACACCAGTTTCTTATGTTGCGGAGCCACGAGTGTTGTTTTCGATCTGGGCCTTTTCTACCTTCGATTTTCCCTTGCAGTACTAGCTTTGGTATATAGTAGCGGGGTCCTCTCAGTATGTTTCCCAGATATGACACTTTACGTTTTTTTACAGTGTCTGTTAGCTCTTCGTATAACTTCATCATTAGTTGTGTGGGCTGTCCAGGGAATGCGCATCAATCGGCGGAGTGTTCACAACTCAAAAGCTTCGACCCGATTCAGCGTTCTAGCCTTAAGTGACCAAGTTTCAACACCGTACAATAAAACAGACCATACATAACATTGTACTACACGTATTCGAATGTGTAGTGGCATATTTCTGTGAAGAAGTATATTCTTAAGTTTAAATACCTTTGTTTTCGCGCGGCCAATTCTTCCCTTCACTTCTATTCCCATTTTTCATTCAGAGACGCGCCAAGGTAGGTAAATTTGGCGACACGTTTAATATTTCCTCCGTTGATGTTGAGAGGAGTAATATGCTGATTTCTACTGATCACCATCATTTTTGTTTCGGTAACATTTATAAGTAGTCCGAACCTTTCGCCGCATTCGTTGATTTTATTTAGTATTGACTGGAATTCTTCACGACTATTAGCTAGGATCGCGGTATCATCTGCGTAGCGGATATTGTTTATTGGGACGCCATTGACTTCGATACCTCGGGTTTCATTTTCTAATGCAAGCTGAAATATTTTTTCCACAGTTCTTTTATTATTCTAATATCCTTATCATCCAAACCGATCTCCCGTAATCTTTCCAGCAGCGTTTCATGCTTTACATTATCAAAAGCTTTCTGGTAGTAGATCAAGCAGACAAAAACATCCTGCCTTTGGTCATAGCATTTCTGAACAAGCAATTTCATTGAGAAGAGAGATTCTCTGGTGCCAAGTCCCTTGATAAATCCAAATTGCGTATCACCACTTATATCCTCACACTTTCTGTCGATTCTTGAGTGAATCACTCGAAGGAATGCTTTGAGCGCGTGGCTCATCAAGCTTATGAGTCTATAGTCTCCGCAATTTCTGGGGTTTGTTTTCTTCGGAATGGTAACAAACGTAGACGTTAACCAGTTCCTGGGGATTTGCCCAGAGTCATATATCACGTTGAAGAGATATGTAAGATGTTTGGTAATTACTTCCTTCAAAACTTCTGCATATGTCGTCATGACCCAGACTTTTACCAATCGTCATACAATTAATTCCGTAATTGAATTCAGACTCAAGAATTTTTGGACCGCTCATATTTTCGGTAGTGTTTATGGGATTATTTGTACGAAGATCCTTATACAATGCCTCCGCATAATTCCTCCAAGGTTTCATTAGTTCGTCAGTGTCTGCTATAGGTCTTCCTTGTTGATTTCTTATTGACGGCAACGCTGTTCTTATATTAACTCCAGTTATTTCCCTTATCTTTCTATGGAAGTTAAAGACATCATGTAGCTGATGAAGTCTTTAAGCCTCGTCGCATTTTTCTTGAGTCCATTTCTCTTTAGCTTCCCCTATTTTTCTCTTAATAGTGCGGTTTAGTTCTTTATATTTATCATGCTGGTTTTTAACAAGTCGGCATTCATTCATCAAGTTCAGTATTTCGTCGGTCATCCATAGTTTGATTTTTTCTTGTTTCGGTCGATCAATTTCAGTTTCCGTGGCCGTATGAATGTTCGTTTTTAGCGTATCCGAGATAACGTCAGCTGCAGCTTCCAGACTAGGATTCTTTTCCTGGCATAGTTTGTTTAATTCAGTTTTCATGTTTCCCTGCATGCTTGAATATCGTATTTTCGGGGTCTTCGCCCTTTAGATAAAAAGTTTACGTCTAACACAGAAGTTCGCAACAACGGGGGCTATGATCTGAGCCGATGTCTGCTCCCGCATATGCTGCCACACGTGTAATGCTGTTCTGATATCTCTTGTTAATTAAGATGTAATCAGTTTGGTTGCGAACGATATTCCCCTGTCTGTCTTGAGGTGACTTCCAGGTATAAAGTTTTCTAGGGTGTAGTTTATAGAAAGTGTTCTTAATAGCCAACCTTTCATCGCGGCAGAACTGAATTAGCATTTCCCCTTGTTCATTTTTATCGCCCAGACCAAATGCCCCTGTTACACCCTCTATGACACCGCTGCTGACATTGAAATCGCCCACAACCACATTGATATCTTGAGGTTTTAGTGACTGTAGCACCTCCCTGATTTGTTGATAGAATTGTTCGATTTCAGTCTCAGTTCCGTTCACTGTAGGTGCATACGCTTGTACTATATTGATGTTAATCGGTCTGGCACTTAATTGCAACAGTATTATTCGGTCTGAGTATGCCACGACATTCCTTACAGATTTATCCATCTCTTTGGATACAATAAAGCCTACTCCGTTTCTATGATCTGGGTTGTTGATCCCGGAGTAATAAAATGTTTTCCATTCTTCCTACACATTCCACTCTTGAGCCATCTTGTCTCAGCCCTGCTAAGAATGTCTTCCTGCCGCAAAAAGACTTCGGCTTTTCCAGGTTCCAATTCGCTTTTGGTTCTTCATCATGTCAAGCAGGGGGATTCTTCGCACCCTCTGGTGACTTAACACCTGCCCGGGATTGAGGGCCGTTGCTTTTGGGTTTCTTGCCATGATAAAGAATGGGTGGACAAAGCGACGTCCTGGGGAAACTTGTTTATCTTGTGGTCATCGTAGGTTCCCGTTACTTTCGATGACATTGGGGGGGGGGGGGGGGGGCATTTATTTTTTCCCTCCTTTTACCCCCCCCCCCCCCCTTTATCTGTGGCCCTGCTAGTGTTGCCTTCTGAATGCAGGACTGTAGACTTGTTTCCTTGAGCGTTGCTCGGTAATGTTCCATTCTTTTTATTTCCACGCCTTTGGCGATAATTCACATGCTAGTGTAGAATTACGTTGTCGGTACCCTGACGAGCTATGGCTCTTTGTAATCCACCGAGGAAGCGAAACAACATTCCTCTACACTAGGCGTGCATTTAGGATTTTACCTTTTGTGAATCTCGTCGTTGGTGTGAAAACTAAAGGACCGCCGCAGTCGCCTTCGAAATTAATGTGAAGGGTTTTCTAATAAGGGCGTCAGAAATTTAAACTTAAATACAATAATAACTACAAGTGATAATTCGCTAATCTTCTATTTATTTTGAAGAACTATCTCTGACATTATGATTATGTTTTGAAAATAATGTTGTTTAAAATGGAATGGAATTTTTTCAATGGTGCGTTGAATGTTTCGTTTAAGGTTTTGAATTGTTCGGGGCTTATTTCTGTAAACTAAAGATTTCACATAACCGCATAAAAAATAATCTAATGGTGTAAGATCGGAAGATCGCACGACCTTAGTGGCCACTTTACATAAACTTTTCTCGAAATCACACGTCCAGGAAACTTTTCGTGCAATAAAGTCATTGCCTCGCGAGGTGTGGCAAGTGGCATCGTCCTATACCGTTTACCATTTACAGTAACGCGATTTCCATCGACATCTTGAAAAAGCAAGGTCCGATAACACCTTGAGCCCAAAAACCACACCAAACTGTAACTTTCTCAGGATGAAGGGGCAGCTCATGAGACTGTTGAGGGTTTTCTTCAGCCCAAATCCTATACTTCTGCTTATTTACAAAACCATTGAGCCAGAAATGCGCTTCATCAGAAAACGCTATGTAGAAATGTAGGTCGACTTGCAGTTGCTCTAAAGACCTGTTGGCGAAATTTCTACGCATGTGATGATCAGCTGGTGTCAGTTGTTGAGTTATTTCAATTTTATAGGCCTTCAGATGCAGATCGTGATGCAAAACCCTCCAAGTAGTCGTCTGCGAAAGGTTTACTTCTTGAGAACGACGGCGACGTGGAATTGACAGGTTCGGATTATCTCTTACTGGCTCACAGCAGCGATGTTCTCCCGACGCACAGAGGTTAACTCATCTGCAACTGGCCCACTTCGTTCAAACTTTTAGACGAGAC
>MU185767.1:18770-42254 GCA_016904865.1 Pissodes strobi | reverse complement strand
AGAATTGCACTCCTCTAATGGGATTTTTTATACATGAGGGAAATATTCACTAAAATTAAATTAAGTCACTTTTGTTTATTTCCTATGGAGCATTTATTTTTTCACAATGCATATCTTTTTATGTATTTTTTTATGCTCAACAAATTTGTTATCTTGTCTTTTTTCTGTAACTGGCACCGTTTTCAAGTTATACAAGTACAATTTTTGAAAATGTCAGACTTATTTCACAAAATTCAGCTGGTCAAACAGGCATATTCGTATTCAGCGTCCCAAAATCCATAGGAACAGATATGTTGCCCAGTGGCGTAGCAACCGAGTGGGCATGGGGGGGCAAGGCCCCACTGCGCCAAGAGAAATTAGGCGCCGGCGCTCCGAATTTATAAATATGCTAATGCTAACAATGCTCATGAGCTTTACTGAGTTTTTAAATTAATTACATTATAATACAATCAAAGACCAAAATATGTATTAAACTTTTTATCCAACCAATACATTTTGTGTCACGGTATTTATTATTTATTCTACGTGGAATGAAAAAGAACCCTGCGCGGGGGCATTTGGTGCATGCAAATTTGTAAAAAAGCTGCGTAAAGCCTAGTTCTCAGAGCTTCGCCTGTCGCTCGCGACAATCCCCAGTCTCGATGATGTCAACCATCACATATACACAATAAGCAATTTTTCGCGGGGTTAATCCAGCATAAACGGTTTAGGTTTTGAGCATAATCTAACGTTTTCGCGACATAACCTGAAGTAGGGGCAATGTTGATGACGTCATCGTTAGGTTAGCCAAGCATAATCTGGTCTGGAGCAGGTTTTGCTTGGGTTATGTCATTTGCATCAGACAGAAACAAGCGTTTTCGCCGACAAAACCGAAGTATCTCCAGTGTATCATACATTTATGTTGGTGGGGATAAGTATATGACGTATAAAGGTTAATTCATCAAAAATTAGCATAATCTAAACCCAATTCGCGAAAAAATCCAATATCTCCAATGAAAATTAAGTGAGGTTGATTCAAACCAACTGCAGCGACAACAAACCGGCGACACTGTGGAGGGGGTTAGGGGTTCTGACGTTCCTTGTCTCCTATTGACCAGAGAGAGTGTAGCTGGCGACAGTCGAAGCTCTGAGAACTAGACTTAAGGCGGCATGCGACTTCAAAGACAAAAAAAATTGTGTGTGCTTAAGACCACACGAAAGAAGTGAAAACTTTAAAAAGCGGGGTCATCGTTTGTCAGAAAAGGAACTTCTTTTTACCACGGCTAGCTACATCCCCTGAAAATTTCAGCCCTGTACCTATACGGGAACATGCCATACATGTCCAAGCGTGACGCGTGATGGTTTTACTAAATTCAATGTCCAGGAAAAACCGCAAAATGCCCCTAAAGAATTCTAAAGGGGGACAAAGAACACAAAGTCAAAGTCAATGTATATGTGTATTTGGTGGTTACACGTGTTTCGCCTTACGGCATCATCAGACCTAAATAAAATGATAACATAGAACCACGGAAAAATTAAAACTAACGTGGTTCTATGTTATCATTTTATTTAGGTCTGATGATGCCGTAAGGCGAAACACATGTAACCACCAAATACACATATACATTGACTGTGACTTTGACTTTGTGTTCTTTGTCCCCCTTTGGAATTAAAGATTAAGTCACTTTGAGAATTATGGATGATTATTTTGTATTATTGCGCCTAAAGAAGTTTTCACTTCAAAAATTCCGATAATCTCGGTCGTAAAAAAGTATGTGTTTTTTGAAGTTTCTTACTTAAGAAGTACCATTATCCAGACATAGCTAAATAGCCTAGCAATTATAAGCATCGAAAATATATTTGCCCAAAAAATTTATTTTGTTCAATTAATCGATCAATTTTCGTCGATTAAAAACCGAAGAAAGACTGTAATGTTTAAATAAGTTTGCAGATTTTTAGTTTACGTTTAAATTTAAATATGTATGTACCTGCTGGTTAATTGCCGTTTTCGTCCAGGATCTTCTGTTTACCCCGGCTACATCCCCTGAAAATTTCAGCCCTCTACCTATACGGGAACATGCCATACATATACGAGCGTGATGGCTCCGAGCGTGACGCGTGACGGTTTTACTGAATTCAATACCCACGAAAAAACGCAAAACGCGCCTACAGAAGTTTTCACTTCAAAAATATACGTTTAATATTATGATGTATTATTTTTTGACTAAATTGCGTATTACACAAAATATAGGTTTGTTTTAGGCGCCAGCGGATAGATTTGCCCCCCGGCGCCGACATTTCTAGCTACGCCACTGATGTTGCCCACTTTTCCCCAAAAATGCTTCATGCTGTCACGATATTTAAAAATATAACCAGTCTAACTTACTTTCCTTCCTTAAAATGATTGGGATTTAAGATTAGATTGCCGGCTAGATAGATGACACAATACGCTTTGGACCTCTTTCAGACGATACGGATTTTAGCCGGTCCGGTTCTATTGCTTTTAACGTGAGTGGTGCATTAAAACCCTTGTGACAATTAGTTTAATGCACTACTGGACTACAATAAACCGGACCACTCTAATTGTAGAATTAGGATTAGTGTTGTATAATTATAATAGAAGACGGTCAAATAGAAATTTAGCAGATTTTTATTTAGATCAAACTTTACTCAGAACGGGTGTAGTCCCACGCTGAGAAATAGAGCAAAATGAGAAATATAAAAGTTTTTAAAGCACATTTGTCTCAAATATTTCCACCAATTCAAGTCTGGAGTTTGTTTTGTTTTTCCATATTTTTTTATTTAGTTAGTATAAATATTATGTGCTATTCTATTTTTATGTAGTTATCGAAATTACCTTTACCAAATTAAAAATGTATTCACTCCTTTTTTTACAGACCTTGTAGTTTTTTATGAATTTACCAACGCCTTCGAACACATAAATAATTGAATGATACGCATCGTTTCATAAGAGAAATTAAAGAAGGCAGAAAAAGATATTGCCGGATATTCTCAAGATTCTAGTGGATATTGTCAAAGAATTGGGTTTCAGTAACTTAAATATCATTTCCTTTAGTCTTAAGTAAAGGCTTTTATCTATAGATAAATGTTATAAATGTTTGCAAGACCCATAGTAAATTTAAACATTCCATATCTGGCAACTGTATTCATGGGATGTGGGTATGTCGACAAACTACACACAGGAAGTTTGAATATAAAATCCTTCTTTCCAAACACATGAAATAATTTAAAAACCAATGTTATCAAATCAAGAGGTCTCGTTAACGGACAGATGAGCCGCGGAACAACTGAATCATGATTAAACTCAATTATTTTGACAGAAAGCTATAGCACTTGTTTAAGATATACAGTGTGTCCCAGATTTGGCTTACATGTATTGCTATCTCGGAAACTATTATAGCTGCAGTTTTGCGTACATTAGGAAAGTTAGACAATTTAATTTCAAATTCAAATCTGCCTTAAGAATTTATTTATCTTGGTTTTTGAGATAATTAAGAAAAAACCAAAATGATGCATTTTTAACTTTGGTCCGTAGCTCGTAAACGACTGTTCTTATGCTTTTATGATTAATACATTATTAGGACACTTTTATAAGAGAAATTTAATCCAAGTAAAAAAAAAATTCTAACTACATTTGTTTTCGAAATATTTACACAAACTTTTGTTTTTCATATGAGCGCCATATTGAATTTTTGCATTTTTGGAAAGAGCTCCTCAAGAGCTTTTCAATGATGTATCACAAGTTTAGGTTTTGATCTTCCTCGAGCTCTAAACACCTAAATTATTGTTTTTTTTTGACAGTAGGTTTTGTGTAGGACGCGTAGCCGCCATTATGAAACAAACTGATGACCCGTTTTATATTTCGAAATGTAATTGGCATTAAATGGCGTATTTTATTTCTATTTTTAAAAAGTGTTTAACGATACCTTTACCTTGATTTCAAGTATTTACAATGGCTGTTAATTATTCCAACGAAGAAAACTTGGATATACTATTTTAGCTTTTAAAGCTAACAGAAATACAGAAGCTGCAGCGTATGCATACGAAGAACAATTTCCGGAGCGGCATCAGCTACGAACTTGTTAGTTTATGGAGCTTTTGTCAAGCTGAAGGCCAAAACTTATAGAAATAATAATGAAGCAAGAGACGCGACTATAATAGAAACCGTCAGGGAAGATCCCACTGCAACGGTGAGAAAAGTGGAAGAACAGACAGCTATTTCACAATGAACTTTGCGTCAGGTTTTGAAAACACCACTTTCATCCGTACAAACCACGTATTGTCCAGGGTCTGCAGGGAAATGATTTCAATAGACGAATCACGTTTAGTCAATGGTGTATCAACAAATGTCAACAGACACCCAATTTCCAATCCAAAGTTCTCTGGACAGATGACACCCGGTTCACAAATTGCGGAATTTTCTACAAACATCATTGCTGAGATACAGAAAATCCACATCATTTAGAAGAAAGACGGCTACAAACAAGGTTTGTCTTTAATGTTTGGCGTGGCATTATAAGTAATTTAAAATGTAGCTTTAAATTACGTCTCACAATAAAATAAAACTTTTATTTTTGTGTTTTAGACAACCGTTTGATTGGACCGTTTATTTTTGGTGAAAATTTATGTGGAAATTATGGAAATAGGTATTTGCTACTTTTGCAAGAACAAATTTTACCAGCAATTTGAAATGCAGTTCCGCCAAATGAAATCCATGATTTGTGGTTCCAGCAAGATGGCTGTCCGGCCCACAGTACCAGGGAGGTAATGCAAGTCCTTAGAAAAAATTTTGGTAACAATTACTTGGCCGGCCAGGTCACCGGACATCACACCCCCCGATTTTTACTTATGGGGATACGCGAAATATGAGGTTTTTTCCACCCGAAACTCGACAGGAATTAGAAGATAGGGTACAAGGGTATAAGAGTAACTCGTAAGGTGTTGGAAAAGTGCGAAAAATGTGTGAAAAATGGTGGGAGGCATGTTCTGTGTTTTTGTTTTTTCTTGTTTACTTGTATATTTTCGCTCTACAGTAGGATTTGATTCGTCTAAGATAATATTTGGTGTACCTACTCATAATTATTACAAAAAAGCGTCGCATTCCTTGCGTTATTATTTTGTGTATAAGTTTTGAAATTCGGTTTCATAAAAGGGTCGTAAGCTCACAAGAGCTTAACTAAGAATTTAAAATGTTCCTGGTTGTATTGATATTGTTACGTTTTTCTCGTGGGTTCTTAACAGAATTACAACTCTGCTATTTTCAAGTAATACTCTCTGTATTCACTACCACTGTATATAATTTAACACTCTATACTACTCTTATAACCTTACAACTAATATCTATTCAACACTCAATGATTAACTGAACTGCACTGACTAACCGACTGACTAACATTCGCCTTAGGTCTGCTTATATATAATCTCAAATCTATCACGAATATTCGGGAAGTATTCCGAGGCCACTCTATATGATCTCGACGAGGCCATCGAGATAATTCCAGCGATCCTGAATCTTCGCGACCGGCCGGGCGATGAGTCATACAGACAAAGAAGCGAGCGGCACGGCGGCTAGTTCTATAGGGTAGCACAAAAACGTTCGGATGGTTGTTAGGCTAGCCGTAACATTGCCTCCCTCTTAATTCTGATCGTCCCGATCAGCTACTTCATGTCCGTGATATGCTTTCAACCTGTCGAGGTGGACAACTTCCAGTTTGCTTCTGGGGCTACGCTGAATTCTATACACAACGTCATTAATTCTTTTGATGACCGTATAGGGTCCTTCCCATACTAGTGTTAGCTTGGGAGATCTTCCTTTCTTCCTTTGCGGGTTATATAACCAGACTTTATCGTTCATCCGAAATCCCCTAGAGTTAGCTTGGAGATTATATCGAGCCTTCATTCGGTCACTGGCGAGACGTTCAAACGGTAGTCCCACATCATTCTGTTTCATCTTCCCACTGGATCTTGTCTGGGGTCCTTAACTTGATGCACAGGTTGAACGCTGCTGGCACCATGATTTCACATCCTGGCAGTAGTTGACCCAGTTAAATATGTCGCGGATTTTGTCAATCATTCCGTTAACTCCGAGATGAGCACCAAATTTTCTATTATGTACTTCGTCCAGAACTGCCGATACCCTCTTCCTTGGTACCACTAACTGCGTCTTCACTACTTTGCCATCGGCGCTTTCCCAGGCTCGTTTAAGGAGTCCATTTTCAACTACCAGGGAGTCCCACTGAGCCCACAGAGATTTAAAAGTAGATCCCTTAGTTGAAATATCTCTCCAGCTTGGTCTTGGTTGACGTTCTTCCTTAGCTTTTAGTAGTAGTGCTATTTCATTATCCTCAAGCTGATCTTTCTTTAGTTGCTCTGTGGTCCACTGCTGATCAACCTTAAACTTGATTCGCCTAATGGGAGTGATTCCTTCTCGTTGGTCAATTCTTTGGCGATGTTTATAATTATCCTCACATGACCTTCTGGATAAAGCATCTGTATTACTATGCCATCTTCCTTCCCTGTGCTTAGCCTTAAAGTTATATTGTTTCAACTCTTCCTGACTTGGCTTTGAACTGCTGTTGTCTCTGGATGGAGCTGTAGGTCGTAGTTGTACTCGGCAGTCTCTCTTAAAATGCCCAATGTTGCCACATATATAGCACTGATTTGAAAGATTTCGGTTACGTGGCCTATCATCTAGTGGATCCCGGAATCTTTGTACTTGACAGTATCTTTTGAAATGTCCAGTCCTGCCGCATCTATACCACTGATTTATAGCATTTCGATTACATGGTCTAACTTCTGTTGGCTCCCGGAATATCCGTACTCGACAGTCCCTTCTGAAATGTCCAGTCTTTCCACATCTATAGCGCTGATTTGATGCATTTCGGTTATGTGGCCTATCTTCTATTGGCTCCTGGAATCTTTGTACTTGACAGTCCCTTTTGAAGTGTCCAGTCTTGCCACATCTATAGCACTGATTACGGTTGTATGGCCTAACTTCTGGTGACTCCCGGAATCTCCCCGTGGCCTGAAGAACTTCGGTTAATTTCTTCAAAATACCGCCCATTTCAGTTAGTTCACAGCTGTTCGCCAAATTTTCTTCCTTGATGGATACGTCCCTGATTGCTGGCTTAGAGATGTTACGGGCTGCCTCGATTTCCAGAGCTATACCCAAAGCTTCACTGCTGTTATCAAATTTGGCTAGACGTAGCATTTTCTGAGTTTCTGGATCTCTGATACCATCCACGAAATATTGGGCAGCAAGTTCCTCTTGAAATTCCTCTGTCGCTCCCGGGTAGGCCAATTGAATGAGACGTCTAATGTCTGCCTCAAATTCTTGCAGGTTTTCACCAGGCTTCTGATACCGAGACTTTACTTGTGCCTGATACAGTTGTCTTCGGTGTTGGTCTCCAAATCGTCTCTCCAGGACAGCTACAAGTATGTCATATTTCCCTTGTTGGCTGATGGGAATGGTCTGCAGTAGTTCCAGGGCAGATCCACGAAGCGCCACCACTAGTGATGTAGCCATTTCTTCATTATTCCAACCGTTGGCAACAGCCGCGGCTTCAAATTGTCTTTTGTACATTGTCCAGGATGTTTGACCGTCATAAGTTGGAGGTTTGATATGTTGTCCTGTGGCGAATACCCTCTCGGTGGATCCTTGATTTTTTAGTTTGGTAAATTCAGCTTGTAGATTCTTCATTTCTTTCTGTACGTCTCCTACTTCTTTTTGTATATTGTTTACTTTTTCAAATTTCTCATTTTGCCCGTCCAATATTTTCTGTAATTTTCCTTGCTCGCCTACAATCACATCAAGCATCCATTTCTGAAGCTGGTCCTGTTCTGCTTGCCTTCTACGATCATCCTCTTCCCGTTCCGCTTGCCTTTTATCTTCTTGATCTTGTAAAATTTTCTGAAGCCGGTCTTGTTCTTCTTTCCTTTTATCTTCCTGGTCTTGTAAGATTTTCTGAAGCCGGTCCTGTTCTGCTTGCCTTTTACGTTCATCTTCTTCCCGATCCGCTTGCCTTCTACGTTCATCCTCTTCCCGATCCGCTTGCTTTTTATCTTCTTGATCTTGAAAAATTTTCTGCAGCCGGTCCTGTTCTATTTGTCTCTGAGCATTTAGTTTTTCCATGAAATCGGCCAACATTTTATTAATTTGCTCCATTTCTGCCGTTTGTTGCCTTGTATTGACCATAGAATGTTATAAACTTTTACCAGAATCCACCAATCAAACGGTCTCGTTGACGTACTTGTACTTCTTCTTTCCTCGAAAAATACTTCGCAGGTCCGGTCCCTTCACAATCCGACTTCTGACACCAAATGTTACGTTTTTCTCGTGGGTTCTTAACAGAATTACAACTCTGCTATTTTCAACTAATACTCTCTTTATTTACGACCACTGTATACAATTTAACACTCTATACTACTCTTATAACTTTACAACTAATATCTATTCAACACTCAATGATTAACTGAACTGCACTGGCTAACTGACTGACTAACATTCGCCTTAGGTCTGCTTATATATAATCTCAAATCTATCACGAATATTCGGGAAGTATTCCCAGGCCACTCTATATGATCTCGACGAGGCCATCGAGATAATTTCAGCGATCCTGAATCTTCGCGACCGGCCGGGCGATGAGTCATACAGACAAAGAAGCGAGCGGCACGGCGGCTATTTCTATAGGGTAGCACAAAAACGTTCGGATGGTTGTTAGGCTAGCCGTAACAATATCATTCCGGAAATTGGTATTTTTATGTATGTGCTGCAACTTCTGAATTTTTTTATTTATTTATTTATTCACAGGCAAGCCCATTTTGACAGTAATTAAATAAACTTACATCTAAATTAACAAATATAGTATGACAAATTAATTATTAATGACTAGACACTTCCATAAATCAGGTTCACTTAGTGTGAACGCACAGAGATGAGTTGCCTATTGAACTGGGGGTAGCTAATCCCCAAAAAATCGACTAGTGAATATGAATTGGCCAGTCTAGCAGCCCTTGATACAAAATTGAAAGTTAGTTCGATGAAACCCCTGTGCAAAAGTGACCGCCAGTCTAGTGTTCCTTGAAGGAACCTGCAGTCCTACTCGAGATAGCAGATCACCACAGTCAACTATAGAATTCACAATCTTAAAAAGGAGGATCAAATCTCTACGTTGGCGCCTCAGAAGCAAGGGTTTTAGGTTAAAAGTAGGGTATAGTGTATTATAATCATATATGTAGTTTACAGGTGGACGGATGTGAGCCTTATCTTATAAGCCAGATACCTGACAAACTTACGTTGCACCTGCTCAATGCTATGCATATGTCTAGAATAATGAGGACTCCAAACAGGTGAACAATTCTCCAGGCACGATCTAACCAGTGCGCAGTAAAGGATTCTAATGGATGAGATGTTATTAAAGTCGTAGGTGCATCTCTTGATAAATCCCAACATTTTCAAAGCTTTGGAAACAATATTAGTTTTATGAGGTATGAATGACAATGACAACTCAAAGGCAATACCCAAGTCCCTAGCCTCTCTCACTGTTGACAACTCTACATCGCTTATGTACTAGTTCCACGGAATAGGATTTCGACCCCTTGAGAAACAAACAACCTGACATTTAGAAGCGTTAAGTTCCATTCCATTGGCATTACACCACTCAACTAATCTGCACAAGTCCGCCTGTAGGTCCGAGCAGTCTTCCAACCTGGAGACCCCCGCAAAGATCTTTAGATCATCTGAAAAACACAAGAATTTACATTTTAGGAAATATGACGAAGTATCGTTAATAAAAATGTCAAACAACAGGGGTCCCAAATCAGATCCCTAATGTACCCCAGAAGGCACCCCAGTTTCCACTGACTGGAAGTTATTAGCTTTAACGATCTGATAACGATGGACTAAGTAACTGCTGATCCAAGATAGAAGCGCTCCTGTAATTCCAAGCTTTTGTAACTTTGCCAAAAGGACCCTGTAATTCACCATGTCAAACGCCTTAGAGAAATCCGTATATACAGAGTGAGCCACACCGCCCCGCTTAAGGGTTCTGGAAAGAAAGTATGTATAAATGAGTAAATTTAACTCACTGGAACGGAAACCAAATTATTGTTCAATGATACTAGAATTTAATTGTGGAATCAGTAGCTTAGTTAGTACCAGATTTTCAAAGAATTTTGGTATGGTGCTAAGGTTGCATATAGGTCTATAGTTAGCAATGTTCGCTCTGTCTAGGTCTCCCTGCTTGTGAATTGGAACTATATATCCTACCTTCCAGTAATCAGGAAACAAGCCAGTTTTAAGTGATCCATTAAAAATTATCAACAATGGACGAGACAATACAAAACTACATGCTCTAAGAAGAGACAAGGGATACCGTTCGGTCCTAGACCCTTTGTAATGATTAATCTGGATAGTTCCTCATAATGGTAATGCGACAATCAGGTATAGTTAAGGATGGCGCGGAAGAACCAGGAGTCATAACAATTTCCCTATCAGAATATACACTCTGGAAAAATTCTGCAAACAAGTCCGCCAGACCTGGACCACCCTGAACAAAAGTATCATTATAATACATCATTGAGGGCAACTCACTCTGTTTATGCTTTGAGTTAACAAAATTCCAGAACGGCTTAATATTATTAAAGTTCACTAAAGATAGTTCAGAGTCTCGCACAAAATCATTGTAACAGGCCCAAGACTTAGTCTTGCACTGCGACCTGAGTTTTGAGAACTCACCATAATCCTGAGGCACTCCTGATCGCTCCCACGCCTCGTGCGCTATCTTCTTCAGAAACATCAATGATGTCAGCTCGTAAAAGAACCATCTCGGGAATTTTCTGCTACTCAACCTCTTTACAGGAACAAAACAGTAGATAGCGGCATACAAAATGTCATAGAAAGTGTCCATCTCCTCCAGAGGTTTAGATCGAAGAATCATGTCCCAGTCCTGTGCACCAATATACTGATTGAGACATTCATAGTCAGCTGATTAAAGTCATAATAGAATATGCAGGGCTAGGGTAACAAGATTCCGGTGACTGACCGAGTCATACACCTCAATCAGCAATGGAGGTTGAAAAGCATCAAGAAGTATGATGGGTTCTGCTGCAATTATCGCAGCAGCAGTAGCCATGACACTTCTCGAGAAGACTAAGTCCAGCATCGAACCATGGGAATAAACAACGTTGTTTACTTGAAACATATTTTGGTATGCACACATGTTGGAAAGAGTCTCAAAGGAATCCGATTCCTGAGGCTGCGCAAGAGGACCGGACATAGCGCCAGAACCATAGTTATCAAGAGTTTCCCATACAGCATTTGGCAGGTTAGTCACCTAGGAGACACAATTCACTGCCTCGATAAGTCTGAGATAGTCTGTCTACGTTATCACAGAAACTAAAATATTTATCACAGTTTGACCTTGGCGGAATATAGGCGGCTCCAATGCGCAGCCTATTAGTTCCAGTGCCAACGACAACGAATTCAATGTCCGTTGATGAATCACAGATACAGCTGTTACTACTTTTATGTACCGCTATCAGCTATCAGTACACCATCTCCTCGGGAGGCAGTACTAGTAAAAGTGGAACGATCACATTTTTGTATGATTACAGGAATTTCCCTATCGAATCTCAGGTATATATTATATTCACCCCTAGAAAATCGATCCTGCAATTCAGCCCTCTTTTCTTTTTCGAGTTCCCTCTGTCGCTGCGTTAAGTCTATGCTTACATAAATATTCCTACCCTTGAATTTGGTATGTTGTCTTACAATGGAGTTTACCTAATTTTCGTTCGAGAGAATAACCTTGAGAGTTCTGAATCCATTTTTTTTCTACCTATGCGAGTAGATGAGATAATAGATGGTGGTTGAAGGGGAGCCGTGATATTGAGAAGATCTTAAAGCGAGGCGCAATACAGAGCGGTGGCGGGCGCGGTGGCGGTGGCGGTAAAATACTGTGCGTGGTAAGTTAATTAAAAACCGCAAACAGGAGCGATCTGGCAAATACACTTACAGTATTTTACCGCCACCGCGACCGCCACCGCTCTGGTTTGCGCCTCGCTTTAAGATTCTCGCTCTCCCTATCCCTCTCCGGAAGGTTAAATACCATTAAATTAGAAGATCGCTTCTGCATGTCATATAGTTCAGTCATTATGGATTCGTTTGGAGTTGTTGAGGTCGTATTTGAGGTATTTGTTTTCTGCCTTGAGATCTTCGATTACCTTAATAAGGCTTGGTACCGCCAACAGTCTCGAGGAGCAATCCGGACACAGGAACTTCGGAACTCGTTTGTTCTTCAGTTCCATTACCCTTGTTTCGGTAGGAGTCAATCCTGAACATGAAAGATTCTTGTGGAGACTTCTGGCACAACCATCACGACATGAGATGAGCACACTCACAACCTTTTCCTCGTTTTAACATGCGATGCACCTCATGGTTTTAGGTTAGGCAATGCTGTTGAGACAGGCTTACAGATTTCGAAGCTTACAAAGGAAACTCCGATTGCACCAGCTTTACAGGACCAGTGGATGAAGATGCATGCACTTTGCACTTTTTTGCGTGAAAATCAAGATTAAAATGATAAAAAGTTAATTTGCCAAAAATTTCGCAATGTTTACTCTTATTCAAGACGAATAAATGTTTTTGGTGAATTAGAACTTTTATTGGGGTTATTTAACCCTATCTTTAACATCAGAAGTGGTATTGTCCCGTGTCCAGTGACGTAAAGATAATATCTCGGACAATACGAACAATTAACGGGAAAAGTGCCGCCTAAAAATGGCCCCACTTCGGGTCAGGGTTAGCTTTAAAACAAAATAATATCATGGCTCAACTACTAAGTAGATAGTTCAGAAAAGCTTATGAACGAATAAAAATAAAAAATAAATCACATAATAAACATAACTCGATTAATATGGAATGATAACGGTGTCATTCCGAGCGGCGCTCTTTTGTTTCAATTTTTACTTGAATAAAATTCCTCTTATAAAAGTGTCCTAGTAGTTATTAATCATAAAAGCATAAGAACAGTCGTTTTCGAGCTACAGGCAAAGGTTAAAAATGCACCATTTTCGATTTTCTTCATTATCTCAAAAAAACAGATAAATAAAATCTTAAGGCAGATTTGAAATTAAGTTATCTAAAACTGTCCTAATTTAACCAACTGTAGTAGCTCTAACAGCTTCCGAGATAAGCCAAATCTGGGACACACTGTATAATAAAAGACGTTAAGGATATTATCATAACCGACTACCATTATCGATTTGACAGTTTAGTTTTCTTATTTAGGCTTATTGATACACCGTTTTTATTGAGGTTGTAAATTAAAAAATACAATATAATTTATATGTAAGAATATAATATATATTTAAACAAAAATACTCATACTCATACCTTGAACATGGAAAATTAATTAACATTAAAAACTATTAAAATAGACTCTAGCTACTACACGAATATAGTTATTTGTGCAACAAGTGTGTAAAGTGACCCTTTTTATGAATGGGAACATTGTCAATCTCATGAATAAATATTATTAAATTATATTACGCACTGCACTAAATGTCAAAGAATATGTCTGATTTACTTTACGCACTAGTTCTGAACTGAACAGTGGAAAATCCAGATTCGTCAATACTAAAATTTGTATCTAATTGAACCTCGTATTCTTCTTACTGCCATTTACCGATGAGACTTAAGTACAAACGGACGTTCCCTTGCCGTATGGAATTTTACCTGCTTCAATTTTGATTGTAAGTTATTTTTTAAGTTTTTTTAAGTTGAGAGCGAGTGCTTGTAAATGGAACAGTTAGAGCCACACATATTGCCATTATTGATAAAGTTGTAATCAGGACGAATAGATCTGGCAGTACCTTGATGATAAAGATAATTTTAAACGATAGACCACAGTCTACTTTGACCACACCCAAAATTTCATAGAAGTATCTTTTTTCAAGAAATCGTTGCTTCATGCACTACAGCTTTTATAATCTCAATCCATCAAAGCAATTAAATGGCGCCAACATGCAAAACTTAGATGCAGATTTACTCGAATTAAATCCATAACTTCAATGAGATAATATTCGCATATAGCAAACACATTTTGCGCCTACTTATTATCTTCTTTTTGAATAGTAGATTAGTATGTCAGCATTTAGAGCATCATTTAATATTGCGACATCGTGGATTCCTCTTCAAACTTTTATTTGTTCTCTTCATTATGTCGAATTAGTTTGCGCCACCTAAGAGGAATTTGCTTTAAATTGAAATGAGAAAAAAATAATTTAAAGTGATTCCATATATTGACTGTAATGGCGGACACAGTGGCGCGCCAAAAAATGTTTCTGAAGGTATTCTGACCTAATATTTACGACTATTAAATACTATTTTATTTTAATTAATTAATTAGATTAGCTACAAAAGGATAAAAATTCAGAAGTACTGCTATTTCTAGGGGAGACGTAACTTTTTAGTCTTAAAAATAAAAACATTCCAATTAAATTTGTGTTCAGCGATTTCAAGAGAAAATCTAGGGAAAAATCATACCTTTATGAACGAAATATGTGGTATATAGCTAGCCTCCTAGTTACAGTGTACAGGGTGTCTCAAATTCGAGCCTCATCATTGGGATCTTGGAAACTAGAAACTAGACGAGATACGAGGTCGGTTAAATGGAGGCAAAGTTGCGTAATTTGTTGCTGATCAAAATGTCACCTTACAAGTTTAAAAATTACGAACGCTTCCGAAAATTTTTGGAAAAAACGAATATTCGCGATTTAATTTTTATTTTCTGATGACTCTATTTGAATAAATATAACAAAATAAATTTCACATTCTCATTGTTACTTTTTCTGTTCTACAAGATCGTGCTATCAGATTTTCAAGCCGACGTTTCGTCATTGAGCTGTCATCATCAACTTTGTTTTTTTAAATACGGCCCTGGATTTTTATTACGGACTTTAAGACCTTCTAAGGTCCCAGAATCAATGATGTATCGCACTTATCCCAAAAATTAATATTAATGGCAGTTTTCATAAGAACTCATGTGTTAGAGAGAGACAGGAAACAGATTTTTGGTAAGATCTTACCAGGAAATCATTAAATCGATTTTTTCGAAAAAGTACGATACAACAATAAGAATGTGAAATTTATTATTTGTTCCAAATCTAATCCCACACAATTATATCTTTGGGTAAATTGCTAAAAATATAGCCTAGAGCCTATGGTTTGAGGGTTGACACTTTAATAATTTTATTATTTATTAACCACTTCTTATGTTAGTTTTAAAGTTTTCTTTATGCAAAGCGTTAATGCGTAAAAAAGGGATTTTGTTTTTAATCCTATTAAAAATCTATTTTCTGTCTCTCTCTAACACATGAGTTCTCATGGAAAATGTCACTAATATTAATTTTTCGAATAAATACGATACATTATTGGTTTTGGAACCTTAGAAGCTCTTAAAATCCGTAATAAAAAATCCAGGGCCGTATTTAAAAAAACAAAGTTGATGATGGCAGCTCAAAGACGAAACGCCGGCTTAAAAATCTGATAACACCGTCTTGAAGAACAGAAAAAGTAGCAATGAAAATGTGAAATTTATTTTCTTATATCTATTCAAATAGAGTCATAAAAAGTAAAAATAAAATCGCGAATATTCGGTTTTTTCCAAAAATCTTCGGAAGTATTCGGAATTTTTAAACTTGTAATTTGGCATTTTGATCAGCATCAAACTGCGCAACTTTGCCTCTATTTAACCTACCTCTTCTAGTTTCAGAAATCCCAATGATGAGGCTCAAATTTGGGACACCCGGTACATACTCCTGAATTTTGAAAGAGCTGGTCCAAAAACGGGATTCTTAGATCTTCCAATATACGGAAAATTGAAAAATAGAAGGCAGGAAACAAAAACGTATAAATGCCATTTTAGGATACACAAAGTGCTGTAATTATTACTGATAGAATGGGACAGTTTGAAAATTACTTTCTTAGCGAAACGGACATATTATTACGGGTCCTTGTGCTCTTATGGCACAATATTCAGAAGGAGGTAAAGATGAGCTACAACTCTATATCAACAGGAGGTAAAGATGAGTTACAACTCTATATCATAAAAGCTCTTATTAAAGTATTAGCTATTACAATCAGCAATTTACTAAATTAGTTTTTTGACTGAATATCCACTTTCCCGACTAGCTGAAAATATTGTCTAATGTCTTAAAATGCCGCGCATATTCGAATCGCCTATTGGGCTCCCCTACTATAATATATTCAAAATCCCTACCGATATCCTTATACCTAAAGTTCTTAAGAGAGTGGCAGAGGTATGTATTACCAAAAAAAACAATGTTTATAACATTTAATGAGGCCCAAACCTTTTCAATTCACTGTGAAATACATAGTTGCCAACTTTAGAAAAATGCATGAAAAAATACATTATATATTATGCTAGTAAGTACAATACTTTGCACATGTATTGCAAACATTTAAGTGCACGTTTTTATCGATTTTTTTTTTGTAATGAAATCTTAGCTCAGTCGCCAATTTGTAACAATAAATTTAGTTGGGCACTAATTTGTAGCGAAAGTTAATTTATGTAATTTAATTAAGCATGAGATTCGTTTTTATTTTTCTCAGGGCGTCGGTCGACGTTCCTTTATTGACAGAGATTTGTGTATTGTGGGCGCCAGAGTTCCTAGAGACAATAGCGGCGTTTACACGTACGGTTTTTCCCACAGTTTTGGAGCGTAAACTCCAATCGCGCAGGCTATTCTGCCCGTGCAAATACTCGATAAATCGGCGCGTGGAACGCGAAGATGGAGTGAGCGTCAGTCGCGCAGAACAGATACAACTTGCCTTGCATTTACACTGGCACTTTTTAGATAGTACATAACACGTTGTTTTATTTGAACCTTAGCATAATGAAAAATGTCGTGGACAAGGGAAAACATTGAACGTTTCATAGAAATTTATAGGAGTTACCCGTGCATGTGGAAAGTTAAGAGTGATGAGTACAAAAATAAAAATAAAATTAAATTTTGTATCTTGACGCCACTTTTTTACCCAAATTTTCTTATTTTTTGTATCCTTTGTATTTAGGAATACGTATGCTGCTGCACAGGCAATTGCACGAGTTTTTAATTTTTTTCTGTTGATCAATCCAACTAGATAACCTTACCTCGTGGCGTGTTATGTTGAACTTTCCATCTTTCCAACCAGGTGGAAATTCCACACGCCACTCCAAAATCGTATGGTTTTACATTTACACATACGTTTTTGACTTTAACACTCCAAATATGCAGAACTGGAACGTATAATTGGAGTGTCTTAAATTTTTATGTCGGGCGCTTCAAGCGTCCGCTCCAGTCGTGCGCAACGTCGTGAGACGCCAGAATGCGCTCCAAAAACCGAAGAAATGGAACCCGCCCGTGTAAACGCCGCGCCGCTAATATGCAGAACTGGAACGTATAATTGGAGTGTTAAACTTTTATGTCGGGCGCTTCAAGCGTCCGCTCCAGTCGTGCGCAATGTCGTGAGACGCCAGAATGCACTCCAAAACCGAAGAAATGGAACGCCCGTGTAAATGCCGCTAATGCGAACTGAATATGAACACTTAAATATAAATAAATATAAAGATAAGCATATCAGAAATGTGTCCTTGTAATTCGCAATGTCTCACACACCTCTATCTTGCGATAAATTAAAGAAACAAATTTCAAAAACAATATATTAACTATACAATTAAATTACAAATAATACCATTGATGAAATTTGAAAAATTGAAATCTTTATAATTAAATGGCAAATATAATTTATGAAATGATTTGAAATAAAGTTTATGAATAAATTTGCTTAGTAATGAGAATTAAAATTAATTGTGAAAGATTAAAAAATGTAATTATGGCAGATAAAAAAAATTGAATACTGTTGGTCTTTACAATATGTTTATCTTCTAACTAACTGATACTTAACTTCGTTCAGTTATTCTGTAACCATGCGATCGTATTGGGACCTATACTGGAACCGCTTCTGCCTGTTCCCAAGTTAATGTCAATGGGTTAATCAAGGACTTATAGGTTAGCCTAGTTTTGGGCTCCCTCTACAGGTCTGCTACAGCGACGTGTCTTCGTCCAGTCAACAGGTAGATTTATTACATGCAAGAAGAAATAAACAAGTCTTAGACCAATGTATACTGCCAATTAAATAATATTCAGGGAAATATCATGTGAACATCAGTGACACTGTTACACATGAGGAAGCAATCGACAATTTGAAAATTTACTGGTTAATACAGATATAATCAGAAACTTGAATTACAATTTTAAATTGAGCAAAAATTATAAATAACTACTATTACTCAAGCTATCATTTTCTTTACTTTAAAATATGAAATTCAAAAGAAAATTATGGAATTACGTTCCAACTCAGTGACTCTCGGTAAATCTAAATAAAAGATAACTTGAATTTAATGATAAATAGAAAAATAGAGGTACAACCTCTAGTAACGAGTGTTATAACTCTTCTTCTTCTTCCTTCTTCCTACTTTAGTTTAGGCGACACGCCTGTTTTCTTCCGATCACTCTGTCTACCGTGCAGTCAAGATATCGCTCCATCCATTCTGTCAATATGCTCGTTCCATTCCACCTTCCTGCTCAGCACCCAGTCATTTATGTTCTCTACCCTGCATATTCTTCGTATATTTTCACTCCTCCCTCTGCCGTAAAGTGTTTTGCCAGTTATCCTACGTAGTACCCTCATTTCAGTTGTTCCCAGAAGTTGTTTAGTTTTCGATGTAACGGGCCGGGTTTCAGCTGTATATGTCATAATTGGTCTGATAACTGACTTATATATTCTGGACTTGGTTTCTGTTCCAATATTTCTGTTTCGCCATATCGTGCCGTTCAGGCATCCTGCTATTATTGCTGCTTTCACTGTACCCTTACTTCGGCCTTGATATCACCATATCCCGAAATTGATATGCCGAGATACTTAAACTTCATTTCCGGCTGTACAATATTCCCAGTTTATATCTCAATGATAGCCTTGATGTCGTCATACATTTTGTTTTTGGAGCTGATATGGTCATGTTGAATGATTTTGCGGTGCAGTTGAATCGGTGTAACAATCGCTGCAGATCGTCTTTACTTTCTGCCAGCAGAACTGCATCGTCAGCGTAGCAAAGAATGTTAACATCCCGATCTCCCATCTTATATCCTTTCAACGAACGCACAGCATTTATTATCTCGTCCATTATGATGTTAAACAAGAGTGGACTTAGGGTGTCCCATGTCGGATACCACGTCCCACAGGTATTAGCTCGCTGAGGTTTCCGATTATTTTAGCTTGGATTTGATTCGCTGTGTATACATCTTCTATTGTTTTAATAATGTTGTGAGGAATTTGCCTATTAGATAGAAGATGCACGACATCTCTCAATTGTACACAATCGAATGCCTTTTGTAGATCGATAAAGCACATATATGCCGGTTTATTGTATTCTATGGGCTTTTCTGTCACCTGTCTTATGACGAATACCGCATCCGTGCATGGCCTTCCTGACCTGAAGCCTTGTTGCTCATCTGCCAATGATGTAAGACTGTTAATTTTGTTCGTTATTACCCTTGTTGTTAGTTTAAGGGTGGTGTTTAAGAGATTTATTTCTCTGTAGTTCGACGGTTGTTTTTTGTCTCCCTTTTTGAACAAAAGAATGGTTGTACTAGTGCGCCATTCTTCCGGTATTTTGTGATGACAAAGAATTTTCTAAATCAACTTTGTCAACTCCTCTGTGAGGCGCTGGCCACCGTATTTAAGTAGCTCATTCGGGATGCCATCTTGTCCTGGGCTTTTTCTGTTCTTAAGTTTCTGAAGTGCTGTAATGATTTCTATGGTTTCAATCTGTATACTCTCGCTTACAACTACCTCGGGTGTTCTCAATTCGATCTCGGCATTGTTCGCTCTGAAAAGCTCACTAAGGTAATGTATCCACTTTTCGTTGGTTATGTGGTTTCTTTCCACCAGCTCATTGACTTCTTTTCTTTGTGTTCGAATTAGTCGCCACATTTGTTTTTTCAGTCCGTAGAAGTCCTTTTCCATTCGTTTAGAAAAAATTTCCCAGTGCTGATTTTTCAACTGCCTTACACGTGTTGTGGTTTCGTTTCTAATTCTTTTATATCCTTCATATGATTCCGGCGTTCTGAGTGTTCGATAATTTAGGTATGCCTTTCTCTTCTCTTTACATTTTTCCTTGATTTCTTGACAGAACCAAGGGGTTTTTGTGATTCTATTTTCTCTTGAAATTCGCGTTCCTAAGGCCTCATTGGCGGCGTCTTTGATGTTTTTCTTTATTTTTTCTCAGCTGATATTGATGCTGTCTTGTTCATCTACCTTGAGAAGTTCAATCTTTTCCTCAAAATAAGTAATTTCTATTACTTTTTACTTCGGCCCTTGGCACATAAACGATAGTTGAGCGTAATTACGCCTCAATTAATTAAAGTTAACGATAGATAATCACTATCTCATCTATAGAAATTTAGATAAAAGATTTCAAAAACAGATAAATTAACACATGTGAGATTAACCTCTCATAAATGCAAATTAATGTCGGTACATCAGTGTTGAGACGAGACAAGGCGAGTGCCAGAATTATATGCTTGGTGTAACAAATGAACTGAAATGTTAATTAAATAAGCCTGGAAAGAAAAAATATTAAAACCAGCAATAGGTACTATGAGGGAAAATTCGGAGAAATTCTACTGAATCAATTCAGTACCTTTGCAGGAATATATATAGAATTTACTTCGAGAATTCCCCAAATAATACTGTTCAATTTGAATGGAAATACCTAAAATAATTGCGTGACCGCTAAACGATGAAATAATTAGGTTCTCTGTAAATTTGAACTAAACTTCTTTCAAATTACATGAATTTGATTAATAAGAGACGCAAATATTTACCAATAAATCGATATTTTTACCCAACGGTCACGACAAAAATTAAGATTATTGAAAATCTAAGCTAAATAAAAATGTAATATAAGAATACTAAATTCTTGTTTAAGCCTCATAAGACTAAACGAATCATGAACAAATATTAATTATGTATTTAAAAATTAAAGAATTAGTTAAATATATTGCAAGATGAATCAAATATTTCAAGATTAAAAATTAGAACTTACCCGTCAAGCGTCTTCACAAAGATAAACGACCTCGCTTTAAAAATTTTAAGCCGTTCGACAAATTATACTTTCCGATGCTTTAATTGGATCATTTATATCATGTGACTACTACTATAGGTTACGCAGCGTCAAGCCAAAGAAATACCCAATATATACTAAATATAGTTAACTATCGTGAATTAAATTCATAAATTGTAGGTATAAATAGCGTACTGCGCTCCCAAATTACCAACCACACGAGATAGTCAAAGTCAAAGTCAAAGTCAATTATGCTTTATTGTTAGTAAGATAAATCTTGTTAACAAAGCTCTTCAATTGCATGCAAGTATACAAAAAAAAGTCTTTACAAAGCAGAGTCAATGTCTAAAACCACAATAAACATTATTTTCCAAATAAAAACAAAATACAATAGAACACAATACAATAGAATACAATAAAATAAGATAAGTTAAGTTAAGAGCAGTCTAAAACACAGTAAACAATCAAAATCAAAATATCTAGACAAAATAATACAAATACAGAGCAAGGTCCCTCAAAAATACACATAGATTAAAAGCGGTCATTAAAGTATTCACCCAAATCGTAATAAGCCCTCTCCACCAATAACTTCTTTACAGACCGCCTGAATAAGGAAAGCGCAGGGCAAACCTTTAAAGTATCAGGAAGGTGATTATATATTTTACGGCTTTCATATACAATTGAATTTTTCACCAGGGCCGAAGTAGGTATAGGCAAGTGAAGGTCTTGTGTTTGCCTAGTAGCATAAGAGTGACTAGGCCCGGGCAGGTTATCCCTACGCTTATACATCATACAAGCCGTCTCCAGAACAAACAATGATGACAACGTTAGAATTTTTTTGGATTTGAATAAGGGCCTACATGATTCCCTACCGTTTACTTGATAGATGGATCGCACTGCCCTTTTCTGTAAAACAAACAATGAGTGCAGCAAACGATTGTATGTATTCCCCCAAAACACAATTCCATACCTTAAATGCGACTCCACTAGAGAATGGTACACCTTCCTAGCCAATAAACCCATTCGCGTATAGATGTCACTATTAAATATAGTAATTTACAGTGAAATAAATCCACAAATTTTAGGTATAAAACAGCGTACTTGCTTCTAATAATTACTTGCACGAAATAAACCCATTCGCAAATAGATGTCACTGGTGACTCAAATCCCAAACATCGAAAATCATTCGTAATTGAACTGAATTTAGTGGAGCGGAATAAGCTTATATTCCGTTACATTTTGATCTTGATGATGTTGCCCAGTCTCACACCTGTGATTTTTTAGATAATATAAATGTATTTGTTTTGCACTATCTCACCACAGTGGTGGTGGACTCTATGCAGTCATAGCAGCATTACATTATCTTTCATTTATTGATTTTATGGTCCCGAATCATTCTTTTGGCGAACTTAAAATGCTTTTATAATTCGCAGCTTTAACTAAACTCAGTCATGTGAGTCATGACTTATTCTACGTTTATCACATTAGCCAGAAACTGGCTATCATCATGAGAAATTACGCGACCAACATTTTTTCAACTTTTGTTTCCAGTTCTTCAACATAAATATTTTGCATTGCTTTAAAACTTTTCACCGGTCGAGTGTACATTTTGAATCCAATTGATGCTATCAAAGTTATCCTTATGGGCCCACGATAATTCAATAGAATTGTTTTGATAGCCGTAAGAGAGCAATCTAAGGACTTTGCCTTTTCAGATTTTCCTCTTCTTTCCTTAAATCTGTTACGAAAAGAATTATTTCTATTTTTGTTTCGAAACGGTTTCATTTCGAGTGCCGAAAGAACCTCTTTTCGACACTGCTTTTGTTGTCTGGTCGCTATTCAATGTTAAAACCCACTCCGCTCCGCCATCTGGGAGGTGAATTGACTAGTCTGTTGGATGGCGGTGCCGGTTCCAAGCCCGGATAAAGGAGGAGGGTTGAGAGGGGCTAACTAACCCAAACTAACCCACCATCGTCAAAAGATATGAAAACTGCAACTTTGCCTCGGATTCGGACAGATTTAAGTAACAAACGACAAATGCAATGGAAAAGGACGATGAATATTTTAGCTTAGAACATCCTGAGCTGGTACAGAGTATACTGAACTTCAAACCAACAATAAGTGAAGGAATATGCTACATCAGACTCAAAGGACATTGGTACAACATCTCGATCATCTCAGTACATGCACCAACTGAAGAGAAGGAAGAAGCTACCGCAGATGCCTTCTACGAAGCCCTAGAAAGGGCTATATATACAATGCCCAGACAAGACATGCTACTACTTTGTGGGGACTT
>MU185766.1:87532-104915 GCA_016904865.1 Pissodes strobi | reverse complement strand
AATTATTATCTAATTAGGGAAAAATAAGCTCCTTATCACTAAAAACAGCACTGCCAAATTTCAACAAAATCGGCAAAAGGATCTTTGAAATATTAATAAAAATCCGATTTTTTAAAAAAAGATTGACACCCTGTATCTTAAAAACCAGACATTTTAGGACACATGTTTATATGAACTTTTCTACCTAAAATAGGTCCAGGAATGCGCCCTTGAAGTTATGACATATCATTAAGTAACACCCTGTATTCACCAATTTACGAGCAACGTTCAACCGTTGAGCATTTTATCCTCAAACACAGGGAAAGTCGCTTAAAACACTTACTAAGTCTCTCCTTAGCTTCTATAAACAATGTACTTAAAAATGACTCAAGTTGGAGTGAATTATTGCAGTAATATGCATAAATAACTTCTGCTGGTAACGCAATGGCGTCGAAAGTTGATTTTTCCTTGCAGAGTAATTTGCACTGGAAAACATCACACTGTACGAGTGTGTAAGAGAAAACTTCAATTTAAGAAGACAGCATGACAGGAATGCTTCTGTAGAAATGCGGTTTTAATACATGCGACAAAATGGATTATAAACCACGCTATGCTGGAAGGCATAGGTAGGCTACACTCCGAGAAATGGAAATAGCACTTATGGGAAACTTTATATTATAATAAAGCAGAGAGAATATTGGCCGAGTGACAAAAACGCCGTTTACTCTTCGGCTTTTGAGAGAGTGACTGTGAAATAGTGAATTTACTTACATGGCCGAGTGAAACAGGGAACGCTTACTATAGCGACTTACTTGTGAGGGAGTCGGGGAACAAGTCTTCCATGGCCGAGTGCCACGGAGAGCGCGTACTATCGCGATTTACTTGGGTCTTAGTCTTCCATGGCCGAGTCCACGCAGCGCGTACTACCGCGACTTATTTGGGAGAGAGTCGGGGAACAAGTGAGAACGCGTCCTTTCTCCCTTGTTTCGTGAAATTATCCCCACTCCTGGAATATCCCTTCCGTATAGGGAAAATATTGTAAATATAAAGAAGTTATACAAAAACTTAACATCACCAGTAAAAATGATGAATTTTAATACAAACCTGGTCAAAATCTGCTGATAATTTTTTATAAAATCCGATTATTATAGATCGGAATTTAAAGGACGCTACATTGTGCGATACATGTGTGATTGGTCGGATGCGTTTCTGCTTGTAGCTGACCCTAGCTTGTGTTTTGAAATAAGTGGATTGTATGGTTCGAAGCAGTTCTGCTTCTAGTTAAACTGATGATGAATAAACGATGTGAAGAAAGATGGCGCTAAGACTGTCGCCGCGCGTTTTTAAGGTGCGTACAGACATGACGAGACGCGCGCGCGACACGCACGCGACGCGTCGACCGCGCGCCTGCTACGCGAACGCGACGCGCACGGTTTTCCCGCGCGCCTGCTGTGAGCCATGTAGAGAGACGCGCGCACCACGCGACTAAGTTCTATTGCACTTCTTCACTGATTCTCGCGCGATTGCTACGCTCCTACTACTACCCGTCCACACTGCGCCTCGCTCTTTCTTTGATCTGCCGTCGAAAAACCGACAGCAGACGGGTAGCGACGCGCCTCGGACAGGTGGCGCTAGCGCCGCGCGCGCGACCCGTCCACACTTAGAAATTTTGGACTGTCGCGTGCGTGTCGCGCGCGCGTCGCGTCAGGTCTGTACGCACCTTTAAAGTGCCTTGTATCGAATGTGATACACAGTGGCGTGGAATATTAATATAATACGAATTAAATCCCTAGATTTGAAAACTGTTCAAATGGTTTTTGAACACTTCTCACATAAGATTTATCTTTTTTAATAAAGTGGTTTGTATAAAAGCTAACTACTATTCGTCTAATATTTTTTGGAAAAATTTCCTATGTTTAAACCCAAAATGGTTGAGATCTCCTATGTAGTAAAATTCTACGTTTCCTTTTAGTAAATGGGCTTTAAATATTATTCTAGTATATTCAGGTTTTTATTATGTTTCTTGTATTGTTGAATTATATACTAATGTGAGGTTAAATAACAGATAAATAAACTGATGTTTCTTAAACCTGTAAGATTAATATTTTTACATATTAGAGGTTTTTCACGATCAACACCGATATTTTGTAGTATTTTGGTTCAGGTATTTTAGACTAGACATATCAGAAATATACGATAGTCAGTATGGATTTGATATAGTTAAGTTCTTCTTCTTCTCAGCCTATGCTCATCCACTCCTGAATGTAGGCCTCTTCCAATGATTTCCACGCTTGTCTGTTTCGGGCAGTCTGCATCCATCCCCTTCCGGCTATCCTTTGGAAGTCGTCCCGCCATCGCTTTGGGCGCCTTCCCACGCTTCTCTTCGATGTTCTTGGACGCCAATATATTACTCTCTTTGTCCATTTGGAATTGGAATGATCCTGCCTTGCCACATGACCTGCCCATCGCCACTTTTGCTGTGCTATTCGTTTGAGGACATCGACAACCTTTGTTCTCCTTCGAATCTCACAATTTCTTACGTGATCTCTCAAGCTGAACCCCAACATAGCACGCTCCATCGCTCTTTGTGTTATTCTGAGCCTATCTGCACTTTTCTCCGTGAGAGTTACTGTTTCCATACCATAAGTTGTTACTGGTAGAATGTAGGAAGCATATACTTTCCTTTTAAGATTGATAGGAATGGTCTGGGATTTTAGAATGTATCCCAGTTTGCCGAATGCTGCCCAACTCAATCCTATCCTTCTAGATATTTCCGCTGCTTGATTTTGTTTTCCCAGCCTGATGGTGTGGCCTAAATATACCTACCAATCTCAAGAACTTTCCCTTCTATGCTGACTCTAACATCCTCATTGGTCATTATTTTTGTTTTCTCCAAATTCATTTTAAGTCCAATCTGCTTTGATGCTGCTTGTAGTTCTTCTAACATGGACCTCAGCTTATTGGCGTCACTACTAATAATCACGATGACGGTGACTTAGGTTAGTTAAGTTAGAATTCGATATTTTAAGAAAACATAATACGTACTACTTTTGCCTATCATAACAAAATACTAGCTGGTTTAGATGTTCCAGGCCTCAATCAACTATTTGTTTTTAAAATGCCCTGTATAAATAAATCTGGCGACGAAAGTTTTAACAACTCGTTAGCCAAGAAAACCAACCTTCGTGACTAAGAACACTTAAAATTCTCACGGTGGTCGTGGTGTTTGCAAGATATCAAATTCAAACCCGGATTTCATTAGAAATTAAAACAGAAAAAAGCTCGGTCGTCACGACACGAAAGTCTCGAAAACGCTTTTTCAACGTCGCTTGGAACAAATTAATGCATTAATTTAATTTATTGATTTGTTACTTCCAAAACCACTTATAATGGGTGTTAGCGGAAACAAGTATGTATGCAGATTGCACTAATTTGGGCACAGTTGTCGTCTCCGCATGGGAGAAATGGGTGTAATTTCTAGTGCAATCTATGTTGTTGAAAAACCTTTTCGAAATAGACTACTTTCTTAAATCTATTTATTCCTTCTCACAGATGTGTATAATATTTTTTTTATAAATTGGACAGGCTAAAATTGACCTGAACATAGTTTCAGTAAAAGCTTAATGCGCTTCGATTTTCTAGGGATGAAAATGGCAATATTTCTAAGAACATCAAACTGCAATTTGAAAGTATTTTTCATGCCATTTGTGAGTGAACTAAATACAGAAGAGACGCATCATAAAGAGGCTTTTTCGCTAGCTTTCAAATTAGATAATAACCGCCATGGACATGGGCATGGGGTAAACACTAGGTCAAACACTCGCGTTTGTACAAACTTAAATCGTAGTTTACCCAAAAATTTTGAAATATAATTGATCGGTGGCAAACTGAAACGAAAACCAGGGCCACGTGATCCTTCATTTCAATTATCTATCCATTCAACGCCGTTTGTCAATTCGTTGTGGCGTTATCGGCGTTTCATATTGGTTTCAAAGAAGTGGATAATTTTTCGTTTGTCCCTCGTAGTGGTAGTTAGGGTTAGTAAATAATAAGTTATACTTATTGAAGCAAAATTTCTTTACGTGGAGAGTAAGCTGGTGAACGCATTATGAAAGTTACAAAATGTGTGATACGGCGAACGCGTAACGTTACAAAATGTGTGATACGGCGAACGCGTAACGTTACAAAATGTGTGATACACCAAGACGATCGAAAGTAGAGAGGGATATATACCATCCGGCAAAGACAGAAGGAAAGAGTTTCACGGTGAATTTGTCTTCCGGCCTGTCCACACTTTAAACCAAGCATAGGATAACTATCTTTTATCTTGGTCAATTCCACGTCGTCCGCGCCGAACTTGCCTACCTTTCTCTGACAAGAATCGATCATTGAACGGGCTGGGGTGTAGTGTACAGTATGTTCTACTATCCGTGTCAGCGAATTTGCATCAAATAAAAATATTATTTTATTTATGAATATCTATGTATTCAAAAAAGCGCACTCATTTATTCGTATTTTTACATTTCGAAAAGTATATTTGGAGAATTCTACTAAGGCCCAGCCAATCGTAATTGTTGCGATGTTGCCAAATTGTGATTGTTTTGAATAGATGTATTAGTCCAATTTAAAAGAAAGTCAGTGTGAGTTAACCATTTTGTGTTATTTACAGCGGTGTAAAAAATCCATATTAGAAGCTATTGGAAAACATATGGTGCTGTAACGGAATATATGCTTATTCCGCTCCACTAAAACTTCGGTTCATTTGCAAATGATTCTCGGTATTCGATATTTGAGTCGCCAGTGACATCTATTCACGAATGGATTTATTTCGTGCAAGTAACGATTTTAGAAGCACTAGTACGCTATTTTGTATCTACCATCTGTGAATTTATTTCACTATAGATTACTATATTTAATATTTAAGTTGCCAGTGACATCTATTCACGAATGGGTTTATTTCGTGTGGTTAGCAATTTTGGGAGCGCATTACGCTATTTTATACCTACAATTCATGAGTTTAATTTACTATAGATTACTATATTTAATATATATTGGGTATTTATGTGAATTCTTGGAGTAAATTCTATATATTCCTGCAAAGGTAGTATATTGAATTTTCAGTAGAATTTCTCCGAATTTTCCCTCATAGTATTGCTGGTTTTAATATTTTTCTTTTCAGGCTTATTTAATTAAATTTTCAGTTTATTTGTTACATCAAGTATATAACTATTAGCATTCGCCCTGTCTCGTCTCAACACTGATGTACCGACATTACTTTGCATTTATGAGAGGTTAATCTCACATATGTAAATTTATCTGGTTTTTTATCTTTTATCTAAATTTCTATCTCGATGCGAGATAGTGATTATCTTATCTTTATCTTTAATTAAATTATCGTTTATGTGCCAAGGGCCGAAATAAAAAGTAATAGCAATTATTTATTTTGAGTTATAAGACTTGTTATTAGAGGTTGTACCTCTATTTTTCTATTTTATTATCAAATTCAAGTTATCTTTTATTTGGATTTACCGAGAGTTACTGAATTGGAACGTAATTCCATAATTTTCTTTTGAATTTCATATTTTAAAGTAAACAAAAGGATATCTTGAGTAACAGTAGTTATTTATAATTTTTGCCCAATTTAACATTGTAATTTAAGTTTCTGATTATATCTGCTTTAACCAGTAAATTTTCAATTTGTTGATTGCTTCCTCATGCGTTTAATAGTATCACTGATGTTCACATGATATTTCCCTGAGTATTATTTAATTAGCGATATACATTGGTCTAAGACTAGGTTATTTTCTCTTGCATGTATTCAACACCCTCTAATTGGCTGGAAGAAAACATCGTGCTTGGCAAGTAGCAGGTGTTCGTCTACTTGCGGTACAGTGTTCTGAGGGAATCGATACGTTGAGAACCAAATAAGCCCTCGATAAGACCAAGAGACACTAACTTGGGAACAGGCAGAAGCGGATCCAGTAGAGGTCCCAATACGATCGCATGGTTACAGAATAGTTGGACAAGCTAAGTATTAGCTAATCAGAAGATAAACATATTGTAGACCAAAAATAACGCTTTATTCATTCTTTTTTTTTAATCTGTCACAATCAATTTTAATTCTCATTACTAAGTCAATTTATTCATAAACTTTATTTCAAATAATTTCATCAATTATATTTGCCATTTGATTATATAGATTTCAATTTTTCAAATTTCATCAATCGTATTTGTAATTTAATTGTATAATTAATATATTGTTGTTTTGAAATTTATTTCTTTAATTTATCGCAAAATAGAGGTCTGTGAGACATTGCGAATTATAAGGGCAAATTTCTGATATTCTTATATTTATATTTATTTATATTTAAGTGTTCATATTCAGTTCGCATTGTCTCTAGGAACTCTGGCGCCCACAATACACAAAAAAACACTGCTAGTAAAAGAACGACGACCGACCCCCTAAGAAAAATAAAAACGAGTCTCATGCATACAATCTTTACAACTTGACGCCCAACTGATCAATTTCATTACAGTGCCTTTTATTTAAATTCACGTTTAAAATTATTGCAAATCATTGCAAAATGAAAAAAAAAACGCCATATGGCAACGCAGCGAAGGATTAGATGGTACCGCAGCAGGTGTTTTAATTTTCAATGAAAAACGTCTAAATATATCAGTTTAATGTTTTTCCACAAACATTTGAATTGTATTTGTATAACCCTAATATAACTGGTCTGCAAAAAAATCGAAATGTAGCAAAATCGATAAAAATAGGGAAATAAATTATACATTGACAACGATGCAACCGATTAAAAGCATATTTTAAGGCTGATCGACATCAAGCAGGGGAACCAATTCCAAGTTAGAAATATGAAGTGAATTGAATTGAATTTGAATTGAAAAAAAGTTAAATTTATGTTGCCCCGATTTTATGAAACACCCCATATAGTAGAAAATTATGTTTAAACTGTGTACATTTGATACCCACGGATATTTTATATCTATAGTATATTTCTATCGGTAATACATAATGGGTTAACCTCGTTTTCAATTAATTTCTATATTACGAGGGAAAACCAAAATAATCTCCATTCTTGGAAAGGAATTTTAAACACTCTTAACTCCGCAATTAAATATACGATAAGGAATAATTCAGAATCAAATATGTGAATATTTTTCTAAAGGTACACTTGGCAACGACGCAACCGATTAAAGCCATATTTTAAGGCACTTAGACATCAACCAGGATAACAGATTCCAGGTTAGAAATATGAGGTGTCCTATTTAACAAAATTTAAATTTGTGTTGCCCCACTTTTATTGATCACCCTGTATAGTAGAAAATTATTTTCAAATTGTGCACATTTAATACCCACGACTATTTTGTATTTAAAGCTTATTTTTATGGGTAATAGTTAACGGGTTAACCTCGTATATATACAAATTGAATTAATTTTGATATTACAAGCGAAAAACAAAAAATTATCCATTCTTGTAAAGCAATTTTAAACGCTCATAACTCCGCAATTAAATGTGCGATAAGGAATAGTTCAGAATCAAAAAAGTCTATATATAAGCCGCATTTGGAAGCAGATAAACCTATAATATGTGAATATTTTATAAGGTACACTTGACAATGACGCAACCGATTAAAATCATATTTTAAGGCTGTTCGACATCAACCAGGGTAACCAATTCCAGGTTAGAAATATGATAGGTGTCCCATTTAACAAAATTTAAATTTGTGTTGCTCCACTTTTATTGAACACCCTGTAGACAAGAAAACTATTTTCAAATTGTGCACATTTAATACCCACGAATATTTAAGTATCTAAAGTTTATCTCTATCGGTAATAGTTAACGGTTTAACCTCGTATCTATACAAATTGAATTAATTCTGATAATACGAGAGAACAATAAAAAATTCTCCATTCTTTTAAAGCAATTTTAAATGCTGATAATTCCGTAATTAAATATACGATATGAAATAGTTCAGAATCAAAAAAGTCTATATGTATAAGCCGCATGCATTTGGAAGCAGATGAACCTATAATACGCGAATATTTTTCTAAAGATACACTTGGCAACGACGCAAAAGATTAAAAACAAATTTTAAAGCTGATCGACATCAACCAGGGTAACCAATTCCAGGTTATAGAAACTGGCGACCAAGAAATTGCAGATTAGCTGCTTCACAGCTTAAACGCAGCTAAACAACAAAAATGGTGTGTTGCCCCACTTTTATTGAACATCCTGTATAGTAGAACATTATTTTTAAATTGTGCACATTTAGTACCCACGAACATTTTGTATCTAAAGTTTATTTCTATCGGTAATAGTTAACCTGTTAACCTCGTATATATACAAATTGAATTAATTTTGATATTACGAGGGGGAGACAAAGAATTCTCCATTCTTGTAGAGCAATTTTAAACGCTCATAACTCCGCAATTAAAACAGACGAAATTACCCCGAGTAATATATTTTCGTCTGAAAGCGTCTGTCTTTTCCTTAAAGCTACTCACAGAAAAGGGGGGAAAATAGGAAAAAAAAAACTATCTACACAGATACGTCAGAAAAAGGAATACAATAATTTTGTAGATATTATTTGGGTTTTATGTTGTGTTAACTTTGTTTAAATATTATTTTATGTTTTTTTTTTATTATTTAATCACAAAAATACGATAGTTTTACAAAAACTTAAAAATGGTACACATATCCCCACATACTGGTACAATCGTCCCGAAAGTTGGGACGGTTGTACCACTTTGCACTATTCTGAATGAGCGAAAGTACATCCACACCACGGTCCTCTTATGGCTCTTAATTAAACCAATAGGAACTCACAAAAGTGAGTTGTTGGGCCGAGCTAGATGTAATTTATGAAATTTGAAAAATGTAAAAACAAAGCCAGTAACTTTTTATGCGGGAGTGGAACGTATTTTGGGCAGGCCTTGGGTTAGCTTTAGTTGGTTGCGCCCCCGAAGCGAGCGGAGGGCCATGCGTTTGCCCTCGCTCATCTAGCTCCGCGTATTAACTGTCACTTGTGTGAATTCTATTGGTATAATTAAGATCCATAAGAGGACCGTGGTGTGGATGTACGTTCGCTCTGAATGAAACCTAATAACTTTTTTCATGATTGCACTAGAAACTTGTAATAAATGCTATTTTGTAAGAAAAGGATACCGTAAGTTGTAACGGAATATAAGCTTATTCCGCTCCACTAAATTCAGTTCAATTACGAATGATTTTCGATGTTTGGGTTAGTTTGGGTTAGTTTGGGTTTGAGTCGCCAGTGACATTTATTTGCGAATGGGTTTATTTCGTGCAAATAATTATTTAGAAGCACAAATACGCTGTTTTATACCTACAATTTGTGGATTTAATTTACTATAGATTACTATATTTAGTATATATTAGCTTGACGCTGCATGACCTATAGTGGTAGTCACATGATATAAATTATCCAATTAAAACATCGGAAAGCATAATTTGTCGAACGTCTTAAAATTTTGAAAGCGAGGTCGTTTAACTTTCTGGCGACGCTTGACGGGTGAGTGCTAGTCTTTAATCTTGAAATATTTTATTCATCTTGCAGTATATTTAATAATTCTTTCATTTTTAAATACATAATTAATATTTGTTCATGATTTGTTTAGTCTTATTCGACTTAAACAAGAATTTAGCATTCTTATATTACATTTTTATTTAACTTACATCTTCAAAAATCTTAATTTTTGTCGTGACCGTTGGGTTAGGATACCGATTTATTTGTGAACAATTGCGTCTCTCATTTGTCAAATTCATGTAATTTGATAGAGGTTTAGTCCAAATTTACAGAAGAACGTAATTATTTCATCGTTTAGCGGTCACGCACATCATTTTACGTATTTCCATTCGAATTGAACAGTATTATTTGGAGAATTCTCAGAGTAAATCCTATATATTCCTGCAAAGGTAGTAAATTGAATTTTCAGTAGAATTTCTCCGAATTTTCCCTCATAGTATTGCTGGTTTTAATATTTTTTCTTTCCAGGCTAATTTAATTAAATTTTCAGTTTATTTGTTACATCAAGCATATAATTATTAGCACTCGTCCTCTCTCGCCTCAACACTGATGTACCGATATTAATTTGCATTTATGAGGGGTTAATCTCACATATGTAAATTTATCTGTTTTTTTTTATCTTTTACCTAAATTTCTATCTCGATGCGAGATAGTGATTATCTTATCTCTATCTTTAATTAATTGAGGCGCAATTATCGTTTATGTGCCAAGGGCCAAAATAAAAAGTAATAGAAATTACTTATTTGGAGTTATAAGACTCGTTATATAGAGAGGTTGTAACTCTATTTTTCTATTAATCATTAAATTCAAGTTATCTTTTATTTAGAATTACCGAGAGTCACTAATTGGAACGTAATTCCATAATTTTCTTTTGAATTTTAAATTTCAGTCATTATTTCTTTTGAATTTCATATCTTAAAGTAAAGAAAAATGATATCTTGAGTAACAGTAGTTATTTATAATTTTGCTCAACTTAACATTGTAATTTAAGTTTCTAATTATATCTGCTTTAACCAGTAAATTTTCAATTTGTTGATTACTTCCTCATGCGTTTCGCAGTGTCACTGATGTTCATATGATATTTCCTTGAATATTAGTTAATTAGCAGTATACGTTGGTCTAAGACTTGTCTATTTCTTCTTTCATGTTACGACTGGCCGAATACACGTAGCTGTACCATGCAAATTGGTGGGAATCAACACATGGTCAACCTATAAGTCCTTGATAACTAACTCAACTGAAAACTTGGCAAAAGGCAGAAGCGGTCCAATGGAGGTCCCATTACGATCGCATGGTTACAGAATAACTGAACGAAGTTAAGTATCAGTCAGTCAGAAGATAAACATATTGCAAATATCAACTATATGTCATAATTGAATTTTTTAAATCTTTTAATTTTAATTCTCATCACTAAAGTAAATTTATTCATAAACTTTATTTCAAATAATTTCATCAATTATATTTGTAGTTTAATTATATTGATAATCTTCATTTCACATGATACCATCACTCATATTTGTAAATTAATTGTAAAATTAATATATTGTTGTTTCGAAATTTCTTTGTTTAATTTATCGCAAGATAGAGGTCTGTTAGACATTGCGAATTATAAAGGCAAATTTCTGCTATTCTTATCTTTATATTTATTTATATCTAAGTATTCATATTCAGTTCGCATTGTCTCTGGGAACTCTGGCCCCCAAACAAATGTCAGCTAATAAATGAGACAACGCCCTAAGGAAAATAAAAGCGAGTCTCATGCTTTTAATGAACTAATTATCATTACAAATTGACGCTCAACTGATCAATTTCATTACAAAGTAAAAAATAGTAAGTAGGAGTATAGTCAAAACTAAACCTCACCCCATCACCTGTTACATGAATATGACGCCCCTCCTACTCACTCATCATAGTGTGTGACGTTCCACTTGAACAATCCTGGCGTAACCTTGATTTCTTCAAGAATGTGACAACCTTCAGAGCACTTGGCCTTCGAGGGCGCCATAATATTGCATAACTTTACCCTTGTTTCACCTTGATTAACGCAGGTATGAAATCATAGTTTGAATAGTTAAAACATTACAACCTTTAGTTCTTGTCTTATGAAATATAAATACAAAGCGCGAACAGTAAATTAATGTAACTAAACTAACCTGTCTTTTCTGAAATATGAAAGAGTGAACTTGCCGGATCATCCGGGTCCAGAGAGTATCTGATTGGCCTCGGTTTCCCTCGGTCGCCGTCCTCTGCGTGAACCCTAAAAGAAAATTATTTTAGATTACCTCGTTTGATTAGAAAATATGGTACCAGACACAAAGTATAGTTTAATATATCCAGAACAGTGAAACTTGACTTAAATACCTTAAAATTGTATCTCCCGTTTTCAAGGTCGGACTCAAAGTCGTAGTGGGCGGAGCAATGGTGAAAATAGGCGGAGTGTCTTGCTCGTCTATCACAGTCACCAGCAAAGGCCATCCTGCTATATTTCTGGTGTCTTCGTTCATGTTGGTCCATGGATCCTGAAATAGCATATTTTAACTAACCCATCACGCTCTGTTTATTTCTGGATATACACATTTAGTTTTCCCAGAGCTGGCAATATTGTAAACCGTGCTTTTACTTTAAAATGATTTTACTTATTTGAAAATTCTCTGGGTGTTTTAATGCAATATTTCGTTTGAAAAAATTATACTTACATTCGCCAATATCGTCAAATGATGTATAGTCTTTTTCTCGTAATCTAAAGGACTTAATAGGACTATGGTGCCTTCAGCATCTTTTTCCGAGATCAATTTTTGATGGATCCCAAACTGAACTGTCCCGTACAATTCCATGTATACAGCTTTCATCCTGTTCGGATTGCCTCTAGCAATAAGCGTACCTTTGAAATATTTAAAAATATATTAATTATTGCAAGTAGGATTGACATTTCCTTAGAATTTGTCGTGGAATTAAAAAAGTTAATAATATACGGGGAATTTCATTTTGGTGTTCTAACTTTTTTGTAAAGTTATTTTAAAACTTCTGCGTTTTCTGAGATCCGCATTAACATACACACCTAATAATTATAGAAATAGAATCTTTCGTCCAGGCACATTTGGGCCACCATTTATATTCTTGTATGGTCCAAATAGTTTCTTTTAGCGAATTTAATGATTTGGTTTATCCGAAATTAGTTGACCTTTTGAATGAATTAATCTCACCTCACTGACACTGGTTTCACAAGTTTTGAACTACTCCTTTCATGAGTTGCATTATGTTTTGAAAATGAAATCAGAGCTTTTTGTACACAACGTAAACAACCTGTAGAGATTTGGCCAGGCTTGCCACGGATTTTACACAAAATTCCCGCATCACACTCGGTAAAGCCATTTAGCAATGTTGCCGAAGGTTGTGAGGTGGCTTGATGTAACAAAGGCGATGGATTTTATATCTTAGCATGAAAAAAAAAACGAACTATTTGATAGCAAGTTTTTTGTTGTAGTTCGGTTAGTCTATAGCGTTCATAAACGTAATAAGGAAACTTCTGTGCACTTAGAAAAAACTGAAGCAGTAATAGTAGTCTATGGCACAAGACGTTGCGGGGACCGGGCCACAGGGCTTCAGAGTTGTTTTACATTTCATTTTCACTTCACGCATAGCTCTCCGCTCGCTCCGGGACGCAACCAACCAAAAGTAACCAAACCTAACCCAAATTTTAAAAAAATGAACAAATATGATAATGAACGCCGATTTACCCTATTCCTTTACTTACAGTGAATTCGGCGTGTTCTTTACCTCCTGTTCATTATCTGTAACCGGGTTCGCAGTACCAGTGTGTTGACACCCTATTTTCGTTGTAAAACTGTTTACCTATACACTTGGGCAAACACCCATATTTTGCCACTTAGTTGACAACCACTTTATGCCTCTTACCAGCACTTAATTCTATTCTCAGTTATATTTACTATAATTAAATGAAAGTAAGCCACATCAGTTTCGTTTTTAAAAATTAATAACAGCAACATTTGAATTTGCCAAATTTTTGTGGAAGCACACAATTGAAAGGGAGCATTTTCTTATTTAATAGTGGCTAAATTTATTCACTTATTTTATAATATGATCTCGTATCTATGGGGCCTGACAATCAGTTTTTGCGCAAAAGAAAACTACACTGGTATTATTATTTAGGCACTGTGAAATTTTTTCAGTGTATCAGCTTTCCTAGAATTTCATATATTACCTGATAGCATGACAGTTAAAACGAGCCAGTCAAGTAATTAATCAAATCAATTAGCAATATTGCACCGCAGTGATCAACTTGCATTCATCCAATTCCTAAAGGTAAATCTTTTATGGCTTACGGCCAAAATAAACTGGTACAATGTCTAATTATTAAATAAAATACAGGTTGATTATAGATTTTGTTGATTTTAATGGGACAATCATGATATTCAGTTTCATACTCTACCAAATTTTTCTAGTGCAGCAATAATACAGGGTGCAATTAGCATTGATTAATCTAACGAGATAAGCACTAAATTATCGAGTACGTACAACAAACAATATTCACACATATACAAGTGCCCTAAGCATTATTATAATCTTAAAATTACACTTACTGTCTATAATTTTAACGCTAGACCCAGAACCTGCTACTGTAGCTTTAATTGCTTCTGGTGACCATCTGTTCCTTTGTTGACTGACGAATGTCACCCCAGCATTGCTTTACGTTAATTTTCGAACCGTTGCCCTGAATTTTTGCGTAATTACTTAGTTACTTTCAATAGCCTCTAAACTGTGAGACAATAAATTCGGTTTGGTCACAACTAAGACCATAGTACCGACTAGAAAATTAAGATTTTAATTTTTAGAACTTTTCTAACTATTTTCCAGCATCACGACCCACTGCAAGTGATATTTCTTTTTAAAATTTGTATTTGGTCATTACGACCCACGGCAATTGATGTTTAGGTTAAGACTGAATTTTCTCCGATAATTTCACGCTTTTATAGCAGTTTTTTGACGCATTTTCCCCAAAAAAATCCGGAAACGGTACATCTGCACGAAGTTCACGTGTGAGGTTACGCAATTGCCCCCAATTTTCGACGAAAACACATTTCGAGTTGTAACTGGTTTTACCTTCCCATCTCCCACAGAGTTCCCTGGATTTGGAAAAAAATTTATTATGCACGCCCCCTGGCCAATGTAGATCTCTTAGACAAAAGTTGGGGGACCTGGGGTTGTTAGACTTGCGTTTCATATTGCTATTCCTTGATGTTAGTTTTCTCTAGTAGCATGATAACATGCAGTCGAAAATTTTTAAAGCACAAGTCTTCTGTGTGTTTAGAATCGGATCCCGTATTCGTGTGAAGTTACCCATCCTGCCATATGAGGAAAGTTACTTCAATAGTAAGTGGCTTTATTAATATTTATTTTTATTTTGTATTGAACGGGTTTAACTGCTTTTGGCTTAAGCTTCCTTTAGGTAAAATAATTAACCCTTTTTTCACGATTCTGGCATTTCTTCGTGAAAGTTAAACTTCAATTTGTTTATAATTTTTGTTAATTAAATAAACTTATTATTTTATTTGAACATTTTTCCCTGGATTGTATTCGAGACGTAATTTAATTTTTGAACAATTAAAATTAAATTAATTTTTTTTTTATTTATATTTTTAAACAAATTGTTGAAGCATTTTTTAAAATAAATCAGGTGCCCGCCCTGACCGCCATAATATAACTTTGATCAAAATTAAAAAATATCGACGGGAATCGAACCCGGGTTGCCGTATCACAAAGACAGCATCCAACCACTGAGCTACGAGACCACTTGAAAACAATTCGCTGGACCATAAAGATATGGTGTGTCGAAAATGTAATGCGCGAGCAACTCTGAAGCCCTGTGACCGGGGTCTCGGAAACGTCTACTGCCTATGACTAGCCCCCATGAGTAATGCAACTTGGCACATACAATTGCCGGGCTTGATCATGAGTAATTTAAGTAAAGAATCACTGTGAATCAAACTTAGTAGTTAGTAGCCGCATTAAGAAGGCAAATAATGCTCTATGGGCTTGTAAAAGAGCTTTTGTAAGCACGTGGGGCTTCCAGCCGAGGAACCTCCACCTAGATGTATATTGCTGTTGCACAGCTTCTGTGTATAAGCTGTGGCTGTAGTTTGGGTTAGTTTGGGTTCACCGACCGGTACACAAACAGCCTTATCTAGAGCTCAGTGAGACAGAGTTCAATTGGCTTGCGTGGGAATTACAGGTGCTATGAGGACAGCGCCCATCAGGGCTTTCGATAACCTGACTGGTTTTTCGCCCCTCCACCTCTCGGAGTATGAGACTTTGAGGTCTGCATACACACTGAAAGGTCTTGGTCACCTAAGATACAATAACATTCAAAGGGCACATGAAAATCGTGTGGTTAATGGGATCGTCTGGTACACAGATGGTTCCAAAACGGATAGTAGTACTGGAGCGAGTGTGTATAGAGAATCATAAAGTCGAGACTCATTCACACTTGGGGTGGGTATGAGAACCTGTTAAGAGCCTTCAGAGGGAAGGATATATTCATCTGCTCGGGCAGTAGAGCTGCTCTGTCAGCTTTTGAGTCTGGTGCATCAATTATGCGCTAGTATCTGAGTATAGAGACGTCTTGGGGACCTTGGCCGGGAATAATACAATCTTGTTTGGGCTCTTAGATACTCGAATGTCCCGGGGAATGAGGAGGCTGGGATAGTATTGGATGAGGATTGTCTGACACGAAAGGGTTTCGCAACGCGTCCAATGGGACCTGAGCCTATAATGAGTGTGTCCTACAATATTGCCGCCGCCATGCTACGTGTTGCAATGAATGCGATGGGCAAGGATCTATGGCGGACTACTCCAGGAATGAGGCAGGCTGGGATAGTATTGGATAACCCAGCGCTTTGCAGGGTGAGAGCTTTTCTGGCTCTGAAAAAGGGGACAAGAGGCTTGTGACAGAACTCCTCACAAGGCACTGTCGCGTACAGGCATTTGTACCTGCTACGGTTCGTGGAAAATATTGGCGTGTAAGTGTTGCTTGGAGGACGGGAATCGTCCACTCATTTCATTGCCGATTGTCTAGCGTTGGCTAGGACAAGAGAGGTGCACTTTGGAAGCTGCGCTGCGTGCTGAACCTGGAGGACATAAAAAAGATCCAGTCGAAGAAGCTGTGTACCCTCGCTAGGGAGGCCGGGCTACCGGGCTGAATTGATATGTAATTGGGCGCACAATGGACCCATGGCCAAATTCACTTATTCATTCAAATGTACAGGGTGGTCCCCTATAATGTCGCCCCCCTTTAAAATTTTTATTTAAAGTGTCCCAAAAAATTAAAAGTACGGTTATGTAGGTACTGAAAAATACTTGTTTTCTGCGTGTAAAAAATACTGGAAAAATGATCAGTATACAGGGAAAAACAAAAAGTTAATTTTTTTTCAATGGAACACCCTATATATAGTAGTATCACAGCTATAAACAGTTGAAAATCGGTACTTTGGCTACTTTTCACCTTGGTGGCAAAATGATCATTAGAGATGGAGTAAAATTAATTTCACATTCCTATCTTAATTTTCCAAGAGCTGTCTGATGGTGCTAACTGATGGTACCTACCGAGGTTGAGATTTGGTACCCATGGTACCGCCTGCCAGTTAGTACTGTCAGATAGCAGAAAGTAGTTTTCAGTACCTACATAACCATACTTTTAATTTTTTTGAGACACTTAAAATAAAAAAGTTAAAGGGGGGCGACATTACAGGGGATCACCCTGTAAGTTACGCGTCCCCTCTCTTTCTCTCTCTAAGGGCTATAGGCTACATTTAGAAAG
>MU185766.1:0-82532 GCA_016904865.1 Pissodes strobi | reverse complement strand
TTTATAAGTAGGTTTTATTACTCCGCACCATTTCGAAATAGAGTATAACTAGAATACGTTTGGCGCAGTTGGTAGGATAAGCATTAACGGAACGATGATACGATGAACCAATAAAAATCTTATCTTCAAGGATAATTCGTGCTTATTTAATTACACTTTAATTGCCATCAGACAACACATTACAGCCAATGAAAGTTTGAACATTCGGTGGAGAGGCGAGACGAGATGGACGTCCAATTTTTTCCTTTTGTTGTCTGGGTTTTACCGTAACTACAGAAATATTTTAACGTTTCAAATTACTATAAAAATTATAGTACCAACAGAAAAATTCATGTAAATTTCAAATTTTCTAAAGGAGCATTTGGAAAATTTCAAAATTTTCAGGCCGTGCAGACACTACATCGGTTTCCACAGAGTTACTGCATAACGTACAGTTTGCGTCATCAGAAAGGGTCATGCCATGTCCCACCAAAATACTAATCATAGTGGTCACTACACTAGTGATAATCCTAAGAGGACGGCCAATAAAACAATTAAAAAGCTATCAAGTGAATAGAATAACTTTAATCCCCTTGCATGTATCGTTTCTTAAAAACCGAGAAAAAATGTAAGGTTTAATGATTTAATTAATATTGATAAAATGACCCGAAATACACAAAGTTCAACAAACGCTTTAGCCCCAATATCGAGCCATATATCGCGAGACGCACAATTTTTCTTTCCGTTGCCTCAATACATAATTAACTCGTCGAAACTCTCCAATTATTTTCTGTTTATTTTATGGCTTATTTTAGTTGGAAGTGTTTCGCGTGTCTGGTAAATATTAGGCAAATTTTGCATATTTATACGAAAGCGAAAAATATTCTTTCGTAATAATTAGACGCTTTGATGGAGGAACATGCGGTTTTAACTTACATATGGTTATGATGAGCTACAGTTGCCAACTCGTCGGGATGGTGGGCCCATCCCGGAACGATGGATGTATGTCTCGATCAAAATAAAAACAAGGACATTATTAACGTGACTGGTCAAAATGTTCATGCTAGCAGAGAATGGTAACTTCAGGTGAGATTTGAGATCCGTAACATGGAGGATCTTCTGGGATTCTTCCCCTTTCATTGTTTCATATCCATACAAGAGGAGTCAAGAAAACGTCCGCATCGTCTTCGGAATGCAACATTACTTGACAGAAGAACAAGGATGGAACACTGAAAGATAGTCGAGCAAATAGGAAGACCTTAAGATTAGCTCCTGAAAATCAGCGGGAGTCAACTGATGGACATGCCACGTCTCTTAACAGAACCCGGGGGATCGCCTGTATAGCGGGCACTTATATCACAGTAAAACATGTGGTCTCAAATTACAGATAGTTGTGATGAGCTACAGTTTCCAACTCGTCCGGATAGTAGGCATATCCCGGAAACATAAATGTACGTCTCGATCAAAATAAAGCAAGAACATTGTTAATGTGATAAATAACAGGGACTGGTCAAAATGCTCATAATACCCCAGGTGAGATGCCTAAAATGGACCATCAACGCCAATAATATGGAGGTCCTTGTGGGATTCTTCCATTTCCACTGTTGCATTGCCGTGCAGGCAAGGCATCGTCTTCAGAGTGCAACGTTAATTGCTAGAAGAATAATGACAGAACACTGAAAGATAATCGAGCAAATAGGGATACTCTAAGATCAGCTGTTGAAGCTTAGCAGGACCCAACTGAGAGACAGGTCAGGTCTCCTAACAGAACGAAAAAGAACTTTGTTTTGCAGTTTGAAATATATAATATATAGACCATGAAACATCATGTGTTTATTAAATAGTACTATCGAGTACACCTGAAAAGGAAGAGCCAAAATCAATTTTGTAAAACATTTTTTCAAAGATTTTTGAAAGTTCTAACAGCATACTTAAAATTGCACATTTAAACTTAAGGTCGAGTTTTACCGGATTTCAGGAGTTTGTAGATCTGGTAATAGGGAATGATTATGACATTATCGCGGTAACGGAAACGTTTCTAACAACCAATGTCCCGTCTAATATGATTTCCATAACGGGTTACAATTTTTATCGGAAAGATAGAACTACAGGCAGAGGTGGTGAGGTAGGAGTTTTTATTAAATCATATCTAAGGGCCGACATTTTAGGCCTTGATGGTGTTATAGATATAGATGGCTTTGAAAACATGTGGGTAAAAATTTATATAAACAAAGTTTCTATTGTTGCTGGAGTGATATATCGGACTATGAATAATATTGTGGCTTGTTCAAATGCACTTGACAATATTCTGCCGGAGGTTATATCAACCTCTGACTATGTAACTGTTCTGGGGGAATTAAATATTAATTTTTTTAATATCACTAATCCAATATCTGACATATTTGATGTTTTCGGTTTTACTCAGGCCATAAATGAGGCTACTAGGATTACTGACAGTGTATCGACATTGTTAGATCCTATATTTTTTAGTGACGCAGATTTTATCACGGATGCTGGTACAATTTCTGCTACTGGCATCAGTGATCATAGGTTGGCATTTTGTAACATACACATCCCATTACCTAAAAGTGTTCAGAAAATGATATAATTTCGCAGTTATGTCTTTCAATGAAAACATTTTTAATATAGATCTTTCAAAAATACCTTGGGACAGTATATATTACATTCCACGCATAGATGAGAAAGTACAATTTTTGATACAAAATTTACAAGAATTATCTGACAAACATGTGCCAATTAAGACCGTACGCGTTAATAAACCTACAGCACCTTGGCTTACACCGACACTTGCAGCTATATTGAAAGAACGCGACAAAGCGCACTTAAAATATAGAAAGACAAAATCACTGGCTGATTTTCAAGCTTATAAGGAAGCTCGAAACTTTGCTCTTGCCTCTATACGGAGGGAACAAAGGGGTATTTGAGTTTTTTGGAGCAGCAGCAAGATAGTAAATTGCTTTGGAGAAATCTTAGGCAAATGAATGTAAATATAAGTTCAAAAACTACAAAAAATGTACCACTTGACTTTATTAGTCCTGAAGATGCAAACAACTACTTTCTGAGTGTCTTTCAAAAATCGCACAATTGTGACCAAAAAATAGCTTTCTACAACACTGATAAACTGAGAGATAACTTGAATTTTCAATTTCATATGACAGATTCTATTTCAATACAAGAAAATATTTATGCCATTAAGTCTAATGCCTCTGGTCATGACAGTTTGACACTCTTTATGATCAAACTTAGCCTTCCTGCAATCCTGAGACATTTAACACATATAATTAATTCATGCCTTGAATGTGGGTATTTTCCAGAAGACTGGAAAAGATCAATAATTCTCCCTGTTCCAAAGACCACGAGAGTGACTGCTGTGAGTGAGCTCCGTCCCATAAGTTTGTTGCCTGTCCTATCCAAAGTCCTTGAAAGAACTGTGCACACACAAATATTAACTTATCTAAATCTAAATAACTTACTTCCAGTTCATCAATCAGGTTTTAGATCTGGTCATGCCTTGCTGAATTTAACTGACAACATAATAAGAGCCTTAGACAAAAACATAGCAGTTCTATCAGTCTCTCTGGACTATTCTAAGGCCTTTGATATGATAGACCATGATTTACTGTGTGCCAAACTGAAATATCTGGGCTTTGATGATAACTCTGTGTCCTTTTTCAGGTGTTACCTGACAGATAGGCAACAGTGTGTACAAATTGGCAATAGATTTCCTTCTGCTAGGACTGTTATATCGGGTGTACCACAAGGCTCCATAATTGGCCCCCTTTTGTTTCTGATATACACTTTTGACATTTTCCTGGTAACCAGGAATTCAAATATACAGTCCTATGCTGATGACACAGAGCTCTTGCATTTCTTTGACCCCAATGAATCAGAAGAAGCCGAAGAATCTCTTAACGAAGATCTTAAGCTCATAATTGAGTATTCAAGGGTGCACAATTTAAAGATAAATCCTGACAAAAGAGTGGTACTTTTGTTTTGCTCAGAGAAACGACGAAAACAGTTGGAAGATAGGCTGCACTTGAAGTTGGGAAACACAGATTTGGGATTTTCTGGAAATGCAAAGAACTTGGGGCTTGTCATTAATAATGATTTGAGGTTCAAAGATCATATAAAAAAACTAGTTCAAGAGAGTTATGCAAAAATGAAAGGTCTGTATGCTAACCGATTTATTTTGAATTTTAAAATTAGGAAAAAGCTCTGTGAATCTCTGATTTTACCAACTTTTTGTTACTGCAATATTGCGTATTACCCTTGTTTGGATTTGGCGACAAAAAATCGCCTGCAGGTTATACAGAATAACTGCTGTCGCTTCATATTTGGTTTGAGGAAGTATGATCATGTCACAGCGAAGTTTAAACAATTGAATTGGTTAAATATGTCAGGTATAGTGAAACATCACTATGTTACATACCTAATAAGGTTATTAAAGTCAAATATTCCTATATATTTGAGGGAAAGTTAGTATCCCGAGAGGCCACTCATAGCCGTGACCTACGTTATGGAAATCATCTCACTATGCCACAACATCATACAGCACTATTTCAGAGAGGCTTCACCTATAATGCAGTATCTTTGTATAATTCATTGGATCCCTTTTTTAAAAATATGTGTACAGACTGTTAGATCCAAGTTTAAAATTTATTTGCTTAATCTGCAAAACTCTTAGTTAGGTACTCTCATAGTAGGCATCTTGTTAATTTTTCTTTACTTTAGAATGGGAATGGTTAACTGTAAGAGTAGCCTAAGGCTAAACTTCGCCATTTGTGTTCTTTAAACTTTATATATGGGTATATTGTTGGTGGATTTATATCTATGTAATGTATATGCATTGTAAATAAAAGACGATTTATTATTATTATTATTATAGTCTGCAGAACCTTAACGCAATTTAACATCTTACGGCTGATTCACAACAATACTGATTCATATGAGAGCTTGTTTCTAAATTGGAATCGGGGAGAGTGCTCGACAACCTGTCTGACGAGACATGAAAAGTCGAAACTACTCACAGACGAGTGGTACCTACCTTTCTCCGGACTCACAATTGAAAATCAATTATATATACAGCAAGATTCACACTTCACAATATCGCAATTCCTGGGTGGAAACATCATTAATCACATCAGAACCAGTGCTTCATGTCCACAATGAAAGTGAGACTTCCGAATTAGTTGCTCGTGTTAGAATATCAGAACTACTAGATAGGTGCTCAAGGAAACAACAATATATCAATGAGGAATTGTTGAATTTTCCTCGAGCCAAGCTAATATTTGGTCGCTGAACTTCTTCTTAGGAACCATGAACAGTACTAGGAGTAGTTCCAAAGGATAGGCTTGTGGATTGATCAGCAATTGCTTAAGAGTTCCGAGGGTAATAACTAGAAAGTTTTAAATCTGAAGGTCCCTCTCTTCTCTTAGATGAGACTGGCACATCAGAACCTATCTTATGCTCTTGAGACCAGTGGTAGTGTGGCTCGCATTCTTATGAGAACAGAGTGTACCAATCCCGTAATCATTACGGGTCATGGACACACTCTCGACCGCAACAAGTACAGCGTAAACCGGTTCCATAATATGAACGATGTTAGTCAGAACGGATGATGGACTACACTGCGGAGCACCACGTGGAGTGAAAGTATCGTGCCAAATGGCGATCTACCGACGAGTCCACAAGACCACCTTCCTTGGAAGGTTCGAGTAAACAATATTGAGTTTGTCCAACAGTTTCGACTTTGAGGGTTTTATCAGAGGAACGTCTGGTTACCCCACCGAGAACCTGACTATCTATGAAATTGATGTTTTGATGTTAAAAATTTGGATTTAAGGTTGAAAGAAGAATGTTTCTAATAAATGTTCTTAACTAGCACGTCACCTGCCAAAGAGCGGTATTGTGCTGGTGGCAGGAAAAATTGGTTGGCAAAGTAGTCACACATAAGTATCTGGAATAAAATATTCATCCATCGTCACTAACAAGTGCTGTGTTGGGCTGTTATGAAAATGTTGAATTAGCCAGTTTCGATTTGTAAGGTCTTATCAGAGGAACGTATGGGTTACCCCACCGAGAACCTGACTATCTATGAAATTGTTGTTTTGACGACAAAAAATTTGACTTTAAGGTTGAAAGAAGAATGTTTTTAATAAAAGCGCTTAAGGAGCAAGTCACTTGCCAAATAGCGATATTGTGCTGGTGCCAGAAAAACTTAGCTGGCAACGTAGTGGCACCTATCTAGAATAAAATGTTCATCCATTGTCACTAACACCGGAAAATATGTATCCTTCATCGCTTGGACAAGCGCTTTGTTGGGCTATTATGAAAATGTTGAATTAGCAGGAACAACTACTCCAAGGACTAATGGTATTGAATTTACTGTCGGTTGCAGCCTCAGAGAAAATTGAATCAGCCGTATAATTTAATACCGGTACGGGCAATAGCACTCAGAATAGTGTTTCTGCTAATTCAACATTCTCATGAAATCCATACATACATACAGAGTAAAAATACGGAAAATAAAAAACCCGAACTCTGCGATATTTCCGACAGACGAGTAAACTCATCTAAATAGAAAAAAATGAACTATTCTTTACCACACCAACGGACGAGCAAACCTTATACAAATATAAAATATGCTACATGAAGAAGAAACATTGTTATTTGAAAAATATCCTTAGTTCAAATGCTTACCGGCTAATTTTTTTAAACTATACATTGTGAATCAATCATTTACTGGAACTCTTAAATCACAGCACAAAGTCACTACAAAATCAAAGCAAGAAGTTAAAGTGCTTTTATAATATAGTATAATATTTGCCTAAGTTAGGTCTCATTAAGATTTCACTACTACGCAACATCTAAAACACCATAAAAACAAAACAATTACTGAATCAAAACAAATTCAACATAAAAATAATCCCAAAGGTCCCATTCGACGCAAATTGGCGTCGTTCAAAACACACAGAAAACAAAACGCGATTTAACCCCCCGATTAATAAAACCCACCCGTGTGTTCGCGTGTCGCTCACTTATATGGTAATATACGTAAAGGTTTGGGGTGGTCAGATATGGTCAGTCCGGTCGCTAAGGAACCTAGAGAGACGATTTATACACACTTAGAGATCGATTGAATTTTTTCTTAATGGAAAGCAGTACGTGTTTGGGGTCAAATTAAAAAATATATGTAAGATTGGCGGAGGATTAGAGAGTTAAAACAGAACAGGGTGTCTCAATATATTTTGCATCCCTACCTATTTTCATATGTTTGAAAAGTCATCAGAAAATACAAAAGTTGTAGGCTTTTGATCAAGCTACACAAAAATGTCGAATAGTCCATTCAATGCTGATTCCCAATACACCAGGTTTGGTTCCTCTATATTTAAAACTACCTGAGAAAATGAGATGGTCTGAGCCACCTATCTTACACCTCAACATATTCGACAGCTTTGGGATTTGTTCTGATAAAAAATCTTGGCGGTTGATGAAAAACCCAGATGAAATAGGTAGGGGTGCAAAATATAGTGAGACACAATGTACACAGTGTTTTTTTTATTGTTAATCTACATATTTACTAGCCCAAACTGCAATATTTTTAACTTGCACTTCAGGTCCAGTTGAGGATCCCCCGCTAGACCATCCACATACAAAAAGAGCCAAAATTGCAGCCGGATCGTCATTGCTCATCTACTAAAGCTCTATATAGTTAGAATAAAACACAACAAAGTCATAATTTATTATCTATTTTTTGCGTAAAATAGCGTGGAATGTAAAACAATAATGCTCAATTACATAATTAAATACATATTATGAAATATTGCACATCTGAAACGTCTATAAAGCTTAACAAATTTATGTCATTTATTATGTCTCATAAAATAGTACCGTTTCAATTGAAAATCAGCTAAAATAAGTTTAATTTTTTTCTATCTACGGCTACATTGATTAACTAACATGAACTTAGAGAAAAACTAAAAGAAGGTCCAATTTCAAACACTTAAGTATAATAAGTTTGTTATAAACTACGGCGATCTGGACTTGCTATATGAAATTAGAAAGTGCGTTTCACTACCTTGAGAAATGAATGTCTTGAATTTATAAAAAATTATAATGATACAGGATTTACCAAGAAAGGTCGTCATAATCACAAAATGAACTGAAAATTCTAATTTAATTTTTAGGTAGACTTTTCCTTGGCTACGGGAAAATACTTATCTCACTTCTGATTTCATAATAAATGTAATTTTTTCCGTAAGTCGTCGATTATCAATTAATGAATGTGAATCAAGTGTCAGTTTTTGATCATAAGAAGGAAGATAGAAGGATTTCACCATAGTTAAGCAAGGAAATAAAATACGGGCACTACATAAAATGCTTAGCGGCCCAGATTGCAAAGTTAGTGGTTCTATTAAACCTTATGCCTCCACCAAGAAATTGCGAATAGTGTGTTTGAGGAGACTCTTCAATATTCAAGAAATGACGTTGTGATTTTGTGTTTGAATGTTGGGGGAATTTAAGACTTCTATTCTAAATAAAATTTTTGCTGTGAGTAAATATACGAATTTGGTGTGTTACTTTTAGTATAACCAGTGAATATTAACTACGACAAGAAGATCCACTCAATGGCAAGAGAGCGCAACAAAGGAATCGTCGTTTATTTTCTTCGTTGCCTGGTAACGATCCGCGAACTTCGCCGCACACAGGTTGAATTTAAATAAAAGCTGGCCATAAACGATATTTTCGTTTGCGGTATATTCAATCAAATTTATGACGAATTTATTTATAGCACTCTAATACTCTATTTGGCTTTGGAAAAACACAATTATTGATATCTTCTGAATTGTTTGCAGCGCCCTGTCAAACTTACGTTATTTTTTTTTATTATTATCACCAAATAAATATTTTGATAAAGTTTGTATTCAACTGGCTGTTTCAAAAATCTGTTAACGTTTTTAATTAGTTATTATTGATAACAATACTCAAGGTATGTAATAACTAATATTTAAAAGATTTTGATTTTGTGTTAATGATTTCACCATATTTCCGAATACTAATATTCTGACAAAAGACATCAAGAAGTAAATGTTGCTCGAATTTGCCCAATCTTTTAATATTGAATTAAATTTTGGCGTTTTAGGTGATTTTAAAATGGGTTAAAGGTTTCGCACAATATTTTTACTGTATATTTCATTCCTATTTTGTAATACAACACAACTAAAAAATAGTGATATTATCTTATATCGAATATTGACTCGACTATAGAATTTAGGCGTGAAAATTAATTTGACAAAAGGATGAGCTGGTCTATGGCCGCCGCGTCAAAGGTCGCCTGCCAACATCAGCATTTTAAGATCCTTTACAGGCGTAGCCGACTATATCAAAATCGGCCTCTCCTATTGGTCGATCCGCATGGCCCTCCGCTCGCTTCGCTCGCCTCGGGGGCTCAAGAAAAGGAAATTAACCAGGTGCTAACCCAATCTAACCCAAGACATACCGAAAATCAAGAAAAAAAACTATTTAGAAACATAATCTTTAAAAAATAATAAAAAAAGCAACGGGGTTCGAACCCGTGCCTTCCAGGTGGGACCCAACTATCTAAACCTCTACACCACGAGAGCTCTTGCGACAAATTGTTTGCATCACGAAGACATATTGTAATACGAGATGGATCGACCAATAGGAGAGGCCGATTTTGATATAGTCGGCTACGCCTGTAAAGGATCTTTAAATGCCCAACATGATTGTTTTATTTGTATCATGGCCTGTCGATATTCTGCTAGTGTTCGTGCCGGGAAGGAGACACACCGTTGACATGCCGCCGCGGAGAGTGATCCTTCTTATCATATAGTTTTGCCCAAATACATAATAAAAAGATAGACTAATGTACTATACTGCTAAGGTGCTAACACTCCGTTGAGGTTATGTGTTGGTGTTATACCCATTTGTGCAACAACTGAAGCCAGATTATCAGAAAATGGCGCGTCGAAATGAGGATCCCTTATTGGCTAAATTTGTAACGTGCGCAGTTTCCCCTGCTGCTGTCTTGTTTGGGCATTTAGGTTTCTCTGTTTTTTTTTGCTTTATATGTTGAAAGTATTTTCAAATCTCATTTAAATTACCCTTAACGCAACGCATTATTATATTGGAATTTTAAAAGCTATATCTGTTGTAAAGTCATCGGTACGGGTGGGCAAGAAATTGAAAAATCGATTAAACGCTTAGTATTTTAGCAAATAACTGCACAATCGATTAATCGAAATTACCGATTATCGATATTTTCTGAAATAATCGATAAGTCGATTAATCGGAAATTTATTGAAAGTGAAACGAATAATCGATTATTGTCGCCCACCCCTAATCCCATGATATTGTAGTAAGTGAAACTGAAGTTGAAATTTCCATAGAATCATTATTTCTGATGCAAGACTGATGTTATTATAAAAAGAGGTAATAAATACTTTGGCTGAATCAACAGATAAAAATTTATAATTTAGTTTTAATTTGTAAATATGGCGTTGATATTACCTTGGGATAGTCAGAATATAAGCAAGTGTTTTTGAACAACAGCTGCACTGATGCTTCTATATTTTTTACTAATTTCGTCCCTATTAGATTAATTTTTAAAAATAGCGATAACTCTGAAATACATTTATGACAAAATTGCAGGCCCTCATCAACGCGTTTTTGTCGTCCACTTAACATTCATTTTGCTCGTGAGACTCCTGAATTAACCGTTGCAAAAACAAAATTTGGATGATCGAGTTAAAAATTTAAAACCCTTTTTTTACAACGAAGGAGCCCTTAATTTTCAATATAATTTTTTAAAACGATTTAAGAACATACAAATGATTTTTATACATGATTTTTATCGTTAGTGATAATTGACACTCCCTCTCGTATATAAATATAGATGAGGAGCAAAAAATTCAACAATTATTTGTCTAAAACACGATATATTAAACGTGTAATACTTAATAACTTTTATGTCTTATTTCTGGTAAACCTTATTATGGCCAGCTTTCCTAGAAATTCGACCAGTGTGCGCCGGGTCCAAAGGTCACATGCCAGTATCATGCTAGTTTTCGCGCGGGGAAGGAGACATACCGTTGACGTGCCGCAGCGGAGAGTGAATCTTCTTATCGTAGTTAATATTCGCTGGTATAACGACCTTTACTTGCGCAGGGGAGCAAATAATGTATTGCTTGATTTTTTGCATAGGAATGTGGATGCATCTCTAAGGATTATTGAAAACTTCAAAGTTGGTGGAAGGTATAGGTTGAACTATGTTTATGTAAATGAACTATTGTATATGTATGTGTTGACCCCATGCAGAATGTAAATTTTAATAATCTTGTGAATTTGCCTGTTCTATCTGAGAATAATTGTATTATGAATATTGTAGAGGGGCCAGGACTCACTCGTCAGTAATATTTCTATCAGCACCACTGGCGAAGATTGTCCTGAAAACATAGTAAGCACGGAAGGTATAGATAGTTCTGTAAATTTTTTAGAGACAAGTTTAGCAGGGACACAATTTCGATAGTGATGTTGAATATACAATCAATACGAAATAAATGTAAGGATTTATATGTGTTTCTTCATAGTTTAGGATTTCCGAATGTAATTCTGTTGTGTGGACATTGGTTAAAGAAGGATGAGTGTCTGCCATTGTCTGATTATAGTTTGGCTGATATTTTTTGTCGATCAACTATGTTGTGCGGATGGGCGGCTATTTTACTGAATGACGATTTTTCTCTTGAATCCCATTTTGAAAAGACTCTATATAAGAGAAAGCTATAATAGGTTTTCTCAGCTTTGTGAGATTTCAGACTGGAATAGTGTGTTGGAGAATCAATGCCCCCCCCCCCCCCCCCCCCCGCCCATACATGAGTTTCATTCCATGGTGTGTGGTATCTTTAATATTGCATTCCCATTTCGCAAAATAAAATCAAAACCTATGAAGCCATGGGTGAAAAAGGGGCTGCAAATATCTGCAAAAAATCTTAGATCATTGCATTACATAAAAAATTTTAAATAAATAATATGTTCCTTAACACGTTTTATGCTAAATATCGGTCAATTTATAGAAAATTATTGTTTAGCACAACTAAGCAACTCTACTATAAAAATAGAATTACTCGGTCAGGAAATAAGCAAAGAGTCCTGGGAGATTGTGAATGAACTTCGGGGAATCAAGGGGAAGGGGTATTGATTGCAGTGACTTGTCATTATCTCCTGATGATTTAAATAATTTTTATGTAATCGTAGCTGCCAAAATGACCAAGGCTCTGAAAAGCAATACCCCTTTTGTTACTTTTTTAAATAGGATGGGAGTGGCCGACTTCTTCTTTTTTGCTCCTACTTCCACTGACGAAATTCAGAGGATTCTACTGGATATTGGGTCCAAGGTTACGATGGTGTCTCAATCAAGGCATTTCTCAGTCTCCCACATACTGCCCTTGAAGCTTTGGCGGCGGCAATTAACTGCTCTGTTACTGCGGGATCATTTCCGAGTAGCTTAAAGGTCGCGAATGTAATAACTATTCACAAGGGAGGAGATCACGATAACCCCTCAAACCATCGGCCTGTTGCTCTTCTGCCAGCTCTATCAAAAATCATAGAGAAACTAGTTAAAAAACGTATAGTATCTTTTTTGGAGGTTCGTGGGATATTGCATTTTTCGCAATTTGGGTTTCAAACGGGTAAGAGTATAAATTATGCGGTTTTTGCTTTTCTTGAAGAACTTTATTTGACACTTGGAGAGACGGCCGTGGCGGTGTTTTGTGATCTATCTAAGGCTTTTGACTGTGTGGATCATGGAAGTTGGGACTCTATGGTTTTAGGGGCAAAAGTCTAATGTGGTTTGCATCATATCTATCAAATAGGGAACAGTCAGACTCCATTGGAGATGCTTTATCTGAAAGGGAGGGCTTGGGATGTGGCGTCCCGCAGGGGTCGGTCTTGGGAACAATATTATTTATTTTATACATTAATGATTTAGCTAATCCTGACATTTCTGGAAAGTTTACATTTTCTGCGGACGATGTCACAATACTCTGGAGAGGCGGAAAACAAAAGGATTTTACGAACCTTGTAAATCGAGACTTAACTGAAATAAAAACTTGGTGTGATGCAAATAAAATGTGTCTAAATATAGCTAAAACAAATGTTATGTCCTTTAGGGGCAATGTTTCTAATATTAACATTGAAAACCATACTTTACTAAATAAGTCATAAAATAAGGCTTTGGGAATATATTTGGACAATAAGTTGAGGTTCGAGGCTCATGTGAGACATCTTATCTCCAAAGTGTCTAGAGGCTGCTATGCCATAAAGGCCATTTGTAGTGAACTGGATGGATATGCAGCTAGAGGGGCATATTTTACTTTGGCAGAGTCGCAACTTCGGTTTGGTATATGCTTCTGGGGAACTTGTTCCAAGCAATTGTTTGATAGTCTTTATTATCCAAAAGAGGGCAATTAGGAGTCTATGCAAGGTTAATGTGAGGGAGTCTTGTCGCCCTTTGTTTAGAAAGGAAAATTTTTCAACCCTATGCTGTGGTCTGTTATTAGAGACTGCATGTCTGATTCATAAAAAAATATAGAGATGTAATACGCAACACTCCCACCTATACCACACGGCAATCACATGTTATTGGACTTCCGGTACCTTCCTCTAGTTTGGTTCATAACTCTTTTATCTTTAAGGGGAATGTATATGATAAATTTAAGAGTGCCGTTAAGTCTCTGTTAGTTGCGTATTATGATGTTGATGAGTATTTCAATGATAGGCTGTAAGTGTATTTTTCTGTGTATTGTAATGTAAATGTGTTAACTTTTATATTGTAGATGTATATAATGATATTGTCTTGTCTTTTTTGAATTTGATTATTGATTTGACTACGTTTTATTTAAATTGTACTTATGAGTTACCTAACTTATTGAGTTATTATCAAGTTTACATGTGCAGATACTAAAACTGTTTTGTATTTGTGTTTTGTGTCTCTTTTTTTATACAGCTTTGTCAATGAGATATAGATCTTCGAACTATAAAGCATATTATTTTTATTATTAAATTTAATAATATGTGCAGACCTTTCTTGGAGCCCCTTTTAAAAAGTAGCGAAAGACCAGTTCAAAGAATGTCAGCAAGTCAAGATCGACGATTTTGAAACAAAATTATTTGTATAGTATAACTTATTAGAACACAATTTCTACGACTTTCTAAAGTTGGGTTAGATTTGGTTACTTTCGGTTCGTATTGGTTGAGCAAAAAAATTAGGGACGCATGAGCGCGCTTGCTATTTTCATGAATTATGAAGCTTTCCTTAGATTTATTCAATCAATTACCATTCGACCAATTCATCTAATTCCAAACGTGTTACTTAGTGGTTGAAATTGGGCGTATATTTCAATATGCTTCCCCCTTAACAATCAGTTTATATTAGATAAAGACAAACGTGTAAGTGTCACTGTCTTTTCACCTTTGTGTTATTTTTGTTACGCCATGTAGATATTTTAGGTAACCGTATTATTCAAATCATAATTAGGTCTACAGATTTAAAATAAATATAAATAAATTACTATAAATAATCGAGAAACTGTCCTATAATAATAGGTTATTTCCCACAATTTTTTAAAATCAATGTAAAATGATCATGATACTTTTTACTGCACATTCGAAAAAAAAAATCAAGCCAGAATTTCAGCTGAAAGTACCAGTGTTATGCAGTATTGAGTCCATTTACATGAAGATTGAGTTCGATTTTACTGGGAATTGAATCGAACATATGAAAACAGAAATGTTTAACGAAATAAGATGTATTCAATCCAAGATCAATTATTATTCACCAATTTTTTGGGATTCCCATGATAATAACGCTCCTGGCTTTGCGATCAAGTAGTCAAAAGATAAAGGCTGTATCAACTCGATAGATTAGTTTTCGTTTTCCAACAAAATGATTTAAAATTAATTCAAAGTAACCCATTCTATACACAATAGACCCTCCCTATTTGAACAGAGTACAGAATAAATGAACACTGGCTAAAGCCAGAGGAACCAATGCTTGTACCAGGTTATTTTGTGGTTTCCAAATTTTGTAATTTTGTAGAGTAAATCATGTCTATGATTTACTCTGGCACTGTTGCCCTTGTGAGTGAATGGGTTTCGGATAGTTTTACTGCTTTTAATGATTTTGACAAACTTATAATTGAGAGGAAGTTTGAATTCTCGATAATTTACTCTAGTAAGGCTAAGTGTTATATTGTATGCATTTATCGTTCTCCAAACAGCAACTTGAATAGCTTTTTGTCTAGATTGGAACTCATTTTTTCTATATTTCCCACTAAACATAATATAATTCTTGCTGGTGATCTTAATATAAATTTTGAAGATAGGGAGAGTAGAGCCACTCTAGACTTATGCAATTTATTTGCATCTTTCAACATTAGAATGCATGTCCACAGTTCTACACGTGTTTCTACATTCAGCGCCGCCAGGACAATAGAGGTCCACTAAAGAAGACCCAACAGAAAAGGGTAATAAAAAACAAAATGAGCCTATTCTCCACTCCAACATAAGGTCTGTGAGGAACTGTATAAATGAACTGGTATCGTTTTCGACTGGCAAAAATATAACAATACTTTCTCTTACTGAACATTGGTTTAAAAAAAGATGAAATTAATTGTTTGTCTTCAAATGATTATTTGTTGTGTAACTATACCATCAGCAGAGAAAATAGTATGGGGGGCAGTTCCTCAATATTGTTGAACAAAAAATGTGCTTGTGATTTTAAACCTATTTTAACAATAAATGAAGAAAAATGTGTGGAAATGGGCTGAATTTTTATAAAATCAGGTAATCTGTATGTATTTATTATTTATAGATCTCCTCAGGGATGCTTTGACATTTTTTTGCAGCACTTGGAAGGTGCTCTGCAGCAGGCTGATCTCCATACAAATGTTGTTTTGACAGGTGATTTTAATGTCCTACTAACCCAAACTCTAAACGTAAATTTAATGATGATCTGATAAGATCCTTCAAAAACCCTACTAAGTGTATGTGGAGCATTATTAATGGTAAAAGGGGAAAAACCTGTGAAAGTAAGAAAATACCATTATCTGCTGACCAGTTTAATAACTTTTTTAGTAGTGTTGCAGAAGAAATTCTGGAGAGCTTGCCAGACAGCGATATTTCTCCACTGGACAATATTTCAAGAATTGTAAAGCAAAGTATGGTCTTTGAGTTCAAGGAGGTTACCCAAATTGAGGTTAGGGATTGCATTAGCTCGCTGAAAAACAAAAAAAGTACTGATGTGTATGGCTTGTCTGTCCAGCTCTTAAAAACCATAAAAAAACTTGATAATATCCCCTCTGACTAAGTTAATAAATCACTGTCTTAAAGAAAGTATTTCCAAGTGTTTTCAAATGTGCAATAGTTTTTCCTATACATAAAAAGGGTGATTGGAGGAATGTCTCAAACTACAGACCTGTTTCTCTGCTGCCGATTTTATCAAAGGTGATGGAAAAATGCATGACTAAAAGGATAGTTATCACTTTGATGGGCATGGTTTCTTCTCTGAGCGACAGTTTGGCTTTTGTTCAGGCAGAGGTACCGTTCTTCCTGTTCTAGACTTGCTCTCAACCGTGATGGATGCATTTGAAAATCGAGAATATAATGCTTCCTTGTTTCTTGATTTGAGTAAAGCTTTTGACTGTCTCCCACACAATTTTGCTTCAAAAGTTGAAATTTTATCGGACTCAAGCATACAGCTACTTAAGTCGTATTTGGAGTGCCGAAATTAGATGGGTATTTTAAGATCCCTTACACAAATAGAGCACTATGTAAAAATCGACCTCTCCTATTGGTCGATCCGCATGGCCCTCCGTTCGCTTCGCTCGCTACGGGGGCTTAAGAGAAGGAAACTAACCAGGTGCTAACCCAAGACATACCCAAAATCAAGAAAAAAAACTGTTTAGAAACATAATTTAAAGAAATAATAAAAAAAAGCAACGGGGTTTAAACCCGGGCCGTCCAAGTGAGACCCAGCCATCTAAACCTCTCCACCACGAGAGCTCTTGCCACAAATTGATTGCATCACGAAGAGATATTGTAATAAGAGATGGATCGACCAATAGGAGAGGTCGATTTTTAAATGGTGCTCTATTTGTGTAAAGGATCTTAAAACGCGTCAGATGGGTGTAAAGGATCTTAAAACGCGTCGTGTTGGGGGAGTACAGTCGTCGGCAAAGGGCGTGAATATAGGAGTGCCACAAGGATCGGTACTTGGCCCCTTACTTTTCTTAATATTTATAAATGATCTTCCAACATATTACATTATTTCAGTATGCACCCTCTTTGCTGTTGACACTACCATCTCCCTTCATGGCACTGAACTTCTTGAGTTGTTGCGGAGTGTGTTGGAGGCATGGTTGAGGGCTGAGCAATGGTTCCGAGCTAATAGACTGGTACTGAATAGTGATAAGACACAGGAAATGGTTTGCAGCCTTAGGGATCTAGGTGGCAGAGAGCAGGAGCCTGTTAAGTTTTTGGGAATATATCTTGATCCCCGTCTTCAGTGGGGGGCTCACGTGGAGGCTATCTCTGGGAGATTGCGTGGAACGGTTTTTATGCTCCGTGGCCTCCAGAGGTCGGTATCTTGGGAGGTCCTCCTGTCTGCATATTATGCTCTATTTCACTCTGTGATGACTTATGGAATTATAACGTGAGGTGGGGCGGCTTGTGTGAGTAGAATCTTTGGTCTTCAGACAAGGGCTGTTAGGCTACTGGCAGGACTCTTTTACCGGGAGGATTGTAGGGGGGCCTTTGTCGGACTGAATATTTTGACTTTCCTGCTGCGTTCATCCTTGAAAGTTTGCTCTTGGTCAAAAAAAACTGAGGAGCAGTATACACATCAGGGTGAATTGCATGGATACGAAACAAGAGGTCGTGATATAATTAGGCCAATTTTCAGTAGGTTAAGGAAGTGTCAAAGCAGACCAGAGTATAGTGCCGTTAAAATGTATAATAAGCTGCCTCTATTAGAAACAAAAGCTTAAATAAATTCAAGGAACATGTTAAAAGGTATCTTTTGCAACTTGCTCCCTAACTGTGAGTAGTTTAATTGTAATTTTAAGTTTAGTATGGGTAATTTTAAAATATGTTTTTTTTATCTAATAGCATTTGTAGTGTAGTGTTAATGTAAAATTTGACATTTTTATTTTAATCTAATGACTTTAGCGTGTATTCATTTTACTTGAAGTGTGTACATACGGATTTGTATTTGGCATGAATAAATGAATTGATTTGATTAATACCTCATCAACGACCACTGATTATATTGCCTCTAATGTTCGGGAGGGCGTGTCATGTAATGTGTTTGATCCGGCCTTGTCTGACCGTAATGCCGTCCTGGCTGATTCCCTACAAGCCTAACTTCATTGGGTAGAATTTATAGCACAAATTTTTAGACTTCCTGCCAATCTTATAACTGGAATTCAGTGTTTCAGGCGCGAGACCCGCTTGCTGCATGTCACTCTGCTTTGTCTGGTTTGGTGGACAGATGTTTTCCGGTGCGCCCAATAAAAGTGAGGCATGGGGACCGCAAAAGGTGGTTAACTTCTGGAATTCGCAAATCTGCATCCAATCTGAGATTTCTGAGTCTTCTTAAAAAGTTTTAACCCAATGATCAGTTGGTACTGTCGCTTTTCTTTGGGTATCGCAAGATTTACAGGTCTGTTTCGCGAGCTGCGAAGAGGCTCTACTATTCTAATGCTTACAACGATCTACTAACAGGCAACGTGAAACTTAGTCAATTATCAATGAAATTACTTCTAGAGTTGGTAGCTCTCCTGAAATTAAGATTGATTTTGATTTGCTGAATAATTACTTCTGTTCGGCCACAAGCAACCTCACTGAAAATATTTCTTCCTCTTGCGATCCTCTAATATTTCAATCTGATATTGGTATTTCAAATTCATTTTACCTGTTTCCAACTACGCCCCATGAAATTGTATGTACAATACGGTCAATGAAAAACGAAAGGGCGACTAATGATGATGGAATCTCACTTAAAACGTTAGAAAAACTTGCTTGGGTCGCCGTTCAGGCTCTTTCCGACGTAATTAACTTATCCTTTCAATCGGGTTCATTTCCTTCATTTCTTAAGACAGCAAAAGTAATCCCTCTTCCCAAGGGAGGCGGTCATTTCATTCCATCTAAGTATAGACGCATTTCACTTTTGTCGACATTGTGCAAATTGATAGAAAGACTGGTAAAGGAGCGACTTTTGAGCTTCCTCAAGAGCCAGAAAATACTTCACCAAGGTCAGTTCGGTTTCCTATCGGGCATGAACACCTCTGATGCTATGCTTGACTTTCTGTCAAAACTATTCCAAGGGGTAAACAAAACAGAAGGAACAGCGGCAGCTTTCTGTGACTTATCCAAAGCACTGTGTGAGTCACAGAATACTGTTGCGAAAGCTCTCAGCCTATGGCGTTAGGGGTGTGGCACTCAGGTGGTTTGAGTGTTATCTTTCGGATCGCGTTCAGGCTGTGCATCTGAATGGTGTGTCATCTGGCGGACAGCTGGTGAATTGTGGTGTACCGCAGGGATCGGTCCTTGGTCCTTTATTGTTCTTAATATACATAAATGACTTTGCTTATGTATCATTTCACCTGGAAACTATGCCCTTCTTGAGCTTCTATGGTACCAAAATTTTTGCTTAGACTTCCTTGATGTCGGTCAGCTACTTCAGTCCATATATGCTCAACTTTCCGATGCCTAAGTTCTTTGCTCATTTAGACAATCCGTCGTTGCAGATGACACCACCGTTCTGTGGTGCAACGGGGATCCTGAGTGGCTCGCCGGTGAGGTCACGTCTGATCTTCTGAAGATAAAGCGGTGTTGCGATTCCAATCCTTAATATGTCAAAGACCCATATCGTTGGTTTTAATTGCAGTGCAGAGAGCCTGGTTTTTGGCGACATTGTGGAGAACTCTAAATTTCTTGACGATAAATTAAAATTTCGTCATCACATAAAAAACTTTCATCTGGTTGCTACGCTGTTGGGGCAACTTTTCGGGAATTGGGAGAATGTTTACTTTGCCGTGGTAGAATCACATCTAAGACATGCACTTCCATTTTGGGGCGCATGTTCGGATTATCTCCTCCAATCAGTTTTTGTTCTGCAAAAGAGAGCTGTCAGAAATCTCCGTAATGCCCACCCCAGAACACATTATATTCCTCTTTTTATAGAACATATGATACTCACTTTGCCTTCGTTGTTTATTTTGGAAACAGCTTGTCTGATTCACAAAAACAGAGGTATTTTTCCTAATCATCAGCGGGCTTATATTACTAGACAGGTACATGATTATCCCTCTTCCCATTCCCCATTAGGGATTGATTTGCTTCCAACGGTATAAAAATATATAGCCACCATAGTTTGGAACTTAGAAATGACCCGTGTGTTGCGTTTTCGAAATCTACTCAAATTATATTTACTAAAAAAAGCATTTTAATCAATTGGCGAGTTTTTTGAAACAAATGATATGCAAATCCAAGTTTGAGCCTTAAAAATAATAATTATTACTTTATTACCTGTTAATTCGCGTTTGTAACTTATAGTATCCATCGATTGTTATTATTATTATGTTTTTTGTTTATATACATTCATATTGTGTTTTCAAATTAGAATTTTATGTAGACTTCTCTAAATGTTTGGGATTAACATTTTTCATTAGTACTTTCATATTCATCAAAAATAAAAAAAGGTATTGCAGACAGCCAGAATTTAAGCCGGTACCTTCACATGGGTAAAAATGAAGCATGGGTACCTCATCATCATACCAATAGACAAAAAACACTAAAACACAGCTTGTCACGCGACAGCTAAAAACCCTCGAAAATTCAAATCGTATTTACATTGATTTCGATTCGATTTCAAAACTCTTTGGAATAAAAAAAAACATTCAAATCGAACTCAACCCTGATGAAAATGTAGTAACTATCCCATGTTAATTAATAAGAAAATCATACAGATTCCTACCTTACCTTATAATAAAGGAATACTTATTTTTTTTATCAATACTGAATTAAATTGTCGTTTTATTTAATTAAGTTCCTTCAACTGGAAGTTCGGCAGATCTATTAAGGGTAATAGCGAAATCACATTAGCAGCTACCAACTGATATGTCAAACTTAAACATATGCAAATTAAATATAAAAGTATATGTAACTAGACTTGTGCCAATTACGTCAACATTTTAGGTAAATGCAAACACTATTCGTGTGGGGAAAGCGTACATACATCATTACGCAAATTTGACAAAAGAATTAAGATCAAAAACATGACTATTGCTTCTTAAAAGATGCAAATGAAATTACTCGGAAGTTAAAAAGCATTGTTAGAAGCATTCTTGTTATAGTCTAGTCTATAAAAGATACTATGACATTTTTGACACAAACCTGTTTATATCAAAATACCGTCCTGTACTTAATTCTATTGTTAAAAATGGGATCTGATACTAAGTTTCATACATTTACTTCCTAGAAAGTTTCAAAATTGATTTAACTCACTAGCTCAGTAATCAGGATGACTACTCGCAAAATTAGAGATGAAACAAAATACACAAACGTCAGTCATCCATAACAGAAGGAAAATCAAAAGTTAAAATTTATCCCATCCTTAATAAACATCATTTCCCAGACATCCGAATCCAATATGCCAATCCCTGTCAATCACATTTAAAGTAGTTCCTAACCTAGTTTAAAAAGTCCATCAGATCACTTTTGCTCAACTCATTTTTCTTTCCGATATTAGATGTCGCTTGTGGCATCAACGGAACTTGGCTACTGCTCATCTGGTTCATCGGTGACTTAGCACTAGGTAGATTCACATTAGTTGGAAGCAAACTATCTAAGGCGGACCAATTCTGAGACGTTTGGAGATTATTTTTCGGCTTACCAAACGAATCTTGAGTCGATAAAGGCTGATGACTAGACCAAGGACTAAAATTCAGATTACTGTCGAAGCTTGATGGCGCATTTTGGCTAAAACTGCTGTTATTTTGAGGAACCGCATACATACTTTGGTTATATCTAAGATCGTTGAGTCGTGTTGGCCGATTAAGGCCTCCGCCAGTCAATTGTCTCAAGTTACTGCTTAATGCTTGTCCAATGTTGTTATTTCGACTGCTCATCTCAGCACTGTCAACTTTCTGATTTCCTAAATTCCCTGTAAAATCACTTAGCAAATCCTTAGGCTGAGTGTTGGGGAGGCTTGAGATTATTTGAGGCTGTCTTCTGGGTAGAGATTCTTGCTGCCTTGCGAGGACTTGTTTTTGTTCTAGACTCATGGAGTCACTGGCGCCATTATTTGAAGAACTATCTTTTACTGTGGCACTTACGCTAGTACTGTTAGGAAGGACGTTTTCTAAGCCTAATCCACTAAACGCCTCGCCGAATTCCACCGGTCTGGCGGTTGAACTCACTGAAGGCATTGTAGACGTCAAAATCTTCCGTTCGTCTTTGACCGAGTTCAGTTGTTCCAGCTTCGTTTTGTGTTCGTTTTCCACCGCTTGAAACATTTCTTTGACCAAGGATGTGATGGCGCCAAACTGTGCTAAAGTTAGACCATTCTCAATGCAAAGGGGTATGAGGAAAGGTAGTATTCTTGTGGCCATGATTTCTTTGCTTATTCCAAGTTTTTTGTGGTTCATTGCGATTTTGTAGATGCCTAGAACGCCCATGAGGACTGCCGGTTCCCTAGAAGGAATTTGTGGCAAGAAAGGTAGTACCTAAAAACATTAAATTTTCATATATACACTTTCATTATTAAAAGTAGGATAATAATATTTAGAGAAATTTACTAGATATATAATTGCCCTAAAAGCAAATATCAAATAGCATGAAATAATTCTTTATGCAAGGTTGGGCATCAGATTTTGCTGAATGAACTATGATGTTTAATTTCTATTCCTACATAAAGACAATCGTTAATAGTACAGCTTTTAAATGCATTTATTTAGTTAATAGAATCAATGAAATTGTTGAAATAAGCCTTGATCTGCCCTTTGTTTGCATTTTACACATAAAACTCTTAATGTGCAAAATGCAGAATTTCTTGGGGTTAGGCCTCAATCCTGAAAAGGGTTATTCCACATTGATTGCATCATTTTTTCAATTTTATTTAATCAGGTTAAGTATCCATGTGGTTTATTTATTGCTGATGGTTGGGTTGTTTTATTTTAGATATTTCAAAAGTACAGGGAGGCTCGAATTCGAGTCCATGTATGGGGATCTCGAAAATCGTAAGAGATACAGTGTCGGTCAGATTAGGACAAAATTGCGCATTTTTGCTTTGCCACTTTTTCTGCTCTGTCCAATGGTGGTATCCAGTCTGGAATCCGACGTTTCGTCTTCAAGAGGTCATCATCAACTTTCCTTTTTTAAATACAAACTTTAATTTTTTTCATCAGGTTTCAGATGATATTGACATTATTAATATGAATATGGGTTTTTATTTTTTTATTCTTTTTTTTAATTCTTATTTTGCTTTGGCGTAATTTTGAATGGCTTAAGTTACTTTTGAATTTTTTATATTCTATAAAAATATTTTATTTTGTTTTTTGTGTTAAGTGGAAAAGTGGAACCTTTATTTTTAATAAAAATAAAAAATAGTAAAATTAAATTTGTGTGATCTGTTACGAGAATGTGGTCCTGAACTATTATGCTAACAAGTTGCTGAGTGCAAAGATAAAATATTTTCAACTATTAATCAACACAAAAAAATAACGATCAACATCAACAATTCATAATAATACTACGTGATACTATACTTTTTATTGTTAACATGGCGGGCGATAATACACCGCATTCCGATAGTGCGTCGAAAAATATCAAAAAACAGTGTTTTCACTGCAACAAAAAAGTGGAAAATGATGTTAAGTGTAAGAAGTGTTTGTGTATTTTCCACCCAGCATGTTTGCGCCAAGCAGCTAATCAAAAAAATGCAGTTTGTATGCATGAAAGTCCAGAGCCCAGCAGGTAACCTCAAAAAAGACCCAAGACGAGTCCAATGTTTTGAAGATTCTGGTTCAGGAACTGCAAAGTAAAAACCATGTTGTTCTACTGAGAGAGAAGATTTGTTTTTTGAAAGGAAAGCTAAAAACGGGGAAAAATCCGAAGGTAAGCAAAGCCACATGACCCGCGTAAAAGAGGAGCAAACTGCCCCAATTTCCGCCAGTAAGGTGACCAGTGCACAAGTGCACCAAGCAGCGCAAGCGTCGGAGCCGAAACACTCGAAGGAAATTTCATCTGTGCTTTCCTGTGCCGAAATTCTAAAGGACAAGAGTTCGTCTATAAGTGGGTGAAATGAACCGAAAGCGCCCACAATTTTCTCTGAAGACGATGCGGCGGATGCGGCTATTGTCACTAATGTCACAAAAACAAAAAGCCAGAAAAAAATTGGCCCAAAAGATGTTCTGAAAGATGACGTGGATGGCTGGGAAAAAGTAGTGCGTAAAAAGCGGCCGGTACGCTCTATCGGTCCTACTGAAAATACCCGCTCTTATCCAATAAGGGGCTGCAGCAATGAAGACACAACGATCAAAGACGGCACAAAAATTATAATTCCTCTTTCTATCGGGTCTTGCACCCGACGTGACTCTAGAAAATGTAGAAAGTTACCTATCCAAAAAGAACCTGAAAGGATGCAGCTGCACAAAGATGAAAACCAAAAAAGATAAACAATATAGCTCTTTTAAATTAGCTGTACCATACCATGATCGAGAACTATACCTAACATCAGAAATGTGGTCAAAAGGTACAATTGTCAACCATTTTCTCAATCTCCAGCGCCTGATAGGGGTGAAACACCAGAGAAGATCAGTCCAGAGCAACATGGACCATCAAGATGTTTAAGGATTTTACATGTTAATGTCCGATCATTAAGGAATAAAATACCTCAACTAGAAGCGTTTGCTATAGAAAAGGATATTGACCTAATTTGTATCACAGAGCACTGAATGACACAGGTAGAAATGGAAACATTTCATCTAGATGGGCATGTGATTGGAGGATTTTTTGCAAGGTCTCAATTGCCTGGAGGAGGCACAATGCTGCTGGTTAAAACTAATATAGGGCCTAGTTTTAGGAATGTACTGGTAAATTTTAATATTGAAAAATGTGTAGTATTGTTGTGTTTTTTTTTTCAAAATTTTAATCTTTATATCTTAGTTTTATATAGACCCCCTCGGGTTGTTTTGATGCCTTCTTGGACTCCTTAGAGGGTATGATGGCGTCTCTTGGTTCGGACAAGAGTATTGTGGTGGCGGGGGATTTCAATGTGCACTTTGGTGGGAATCAGGCGAATGCCCGGCTTCTGGAGGACACCTTGGGTGGTTTTGGTTTGCACAAAACTATTCTTGAGGCAACAAGGCAAGATGTCTGGATAACATATTTATCAATATAACGACTGACGTTTTGGGTTCGGAGGTTGTAGACTTGGATGTGTCTGATCACAGGGGGCAAGTGGTGGACTTTCTGGTCTCTGTCGGCAAAGGTAAGGTTGTTCAAGCATAAAAGATTTGTAGACCAAAAACCCAAAAAAGCTTATTTATTTTTCAAGATATAATATCAAGTACGTCTTGGAATTTTGTTAAAAATGAAAATATGTCTTTAAATGAAAAATTTACCAAATTTATGACTGTTTTGGAGAAAGCATTTTTGGAGTCTGTTCCGGAGAAGTGCTATTTTGTAAGGTCAGACCAGTCGAATAACATAAGTTGGTTGTCGGACAGATTGAGAGCGGCGAGGGACCACTTGAGGTTTCTTCACGGCACATATAACAACATGTGCCGTGGTTTCTTGGTGAGATATGCAAGCAGTACAATAGTGTGGATAACCAAAGGTATTATATTGAATTTTAAAAGATGTATAGGTCAGAACTATGTAAAGCCAAAATTTTATGTAATGATAATTTAATAAAGTCCTTAAATAACTCAAATGAACAAATGTGGAGTATTATAAACAACAATAGAAATAATAAAAAACAAGATAAATGCTAACAGCAAAGTTCTTAACGCAAATGATTTTAATAGTTTTTTTAAGCATAGCACAGAAACTTACAGATAAAATACCCGCCTCTAATTTAAATCCTATAGATAATCTAATCAACCTGAATGTATTGTAACAGTTTTCAATTAAGGAAGTAAGTTTTGTTCAGGTCCGGGACATCATTGGTGACTTAAAAAATAAGAATAGCTGTGATACTTTTGGCTTTAATGTGAAGCTGATCAAATGCATTAAAAATCAGATTGTTGTTCCCTTAACACTGCTTATAAATCAGTGTTTCACGCATAGTGTTTTTCCACATGTTCTTAGGGTTGCTGTTGTGGTACCACTATTTAAAAAAGGCGATCAGGACACTCCCGACAGCTATCGCTCAATATCTCTTCTTGTCTAGTGCCCAAGGTCATGGAAAAATGCATGTCACCACAGATTGTCAGTTTTTTTGAAAATAATGGTCTTTTTAATAGTTGCCAGTTTGATTTTAGACAGAATAGGAATGCTTCCTTGGGGGTTCTTCATCTGGTGCAAAGTATATTGGACACTTTTCATAACTATCAGTACAACACGGTCTTGTTTTGTCATTTAAGTAAGGCCTTCGACTGTGTAGATCATGAAATCCTCTTGGAGAAAATGAAATGTTACAACTTTTGCCCAAAAAGTATCAACCTTTTAAAATCATACTTTGAGGGTAAGCGTCAGTGTGTGCGTTATGCTGGTGTGACGTCGGCAAGGGGATAAATAAGTATTGGGGTACCCCAGGGCTCGATTTTGGGGCGCCACTTTTTCTCATCTACATAAATGATTTACCACTTATAGAACAACAATCAAAGTACACTCTTTTTGCCGATGATACGACAGTGTATGTATGTGCTGATACATTAGAAGATTCCCTAGAGGGTTCTGTGGTTGCACAGGAGTTGGCACAAGACTGGTTTAATTCTAATAAACTTCTTCTAAATATTGATAAAACAACAAGGATGGTCTTTTCGATGAGGGAGCTCCACCAAATAATTATTCCAATATAGATAGTGTTAGATTTCTTGGGGTGCATGCATATTAACATGGTGACTGTAAGGTTAGCTAGTGATCCTTTTCTTCTTAGAAATCTACCTGATAAGGTGCCACAACAGGTATTAATAACAGCCTACTTTGCAACTCTCCATGCTCACTTTGCATATGCTATCATTGCCTGGGGTCATGTGGCTGATGCTCGGCGTGTTTTTGGCATGCAGAGAAAGGCAGTGAGAGTGTTGAGTGGTTTGGGGTACAGGGAGGACTGTAGGGTGGCTTTCGGGAATCGGGGCATACTGACCGTTCCTTCTGTGTACATTCTAGAGAACCTGCTCTATGTTAGGAAAAATCCTGATGTCTTTGTAATGCACCAAAGTGTGCATGAGTATGAAACCAGGGGAAGGGATGCTTTGATGCCTATCTATTGGCGTCTGGGGAGTTGTCACGATGACCCGAGCTATTGGGCAATTCAGTTTTTTAACAGACTTCCAGCTGGGATTAGAGACTTGCCACTTTAAAAAAACCATTAAGCAAATTTCAATTAGAAATTGTTTTTATTCCTTGGAGGAATTTCCTCAGTTTGATTTTAATGTGTAGTGTGTACATGAAATTACTGTTTTTAATCTATGTGTTTATATTGCTTAAATCTAAGTATGTTTAGGTTGAAGGAAATCTCAGCTTACTTGGACAATATTTATTAAATATTTAAATCAAAACGCCAACGTTTCGACACTGATCAGTGTCATCCTCAGGGCTAAAAACCAAAGGACGGTCATTAGAACACATATATAAACGTCATTAGAACACATATATAAACGTAAACTACCATACAACTAGAATTATAAATAATTATCTGGCTAAAGTTGGTTTTTAGCCCTGAGGATGACACTGATCAGTGTCGAAACGTTGGCGTTTTGATTTAAATATTTAATAAATATTGTCCAAGTAAGCTGAGATTTCCTTCAACCTAAACATATTGTATTGTGGACGAAACTTCTTATCACTAAATCTAAGTATTTTACTTTTAATGTGTTTGGTCGATTGACTGTTCTTTGTGAAGTCGATATACCTAAATTTTATAATTATATTGACTTATGTAAGTTGCATTTTGTGACAATGGCACGAATAAATTTTGATTTGATTTATACTTAGATGGAAAAACACACCTATCGAAATTTTGATTATGAATTTAAAAATATATTAAAAATTTGTAAATATTCAAGAGGATCCTCGCTATGAATACGCAAAGGCGCTTGAAATTAAAATGCATGCTAAATAAATATACCACACGATATTGTGTTTATTAAGCTTTAGGATGGAACTTTACAAGCATAATAATTTAAAGGTGTATAATATTTTGCAATACTGATATCAATAATTATTCTTCCCAATATAATGGGAATCTTACGGATCTACCTCTGCATAAAGTAATCCAAAATGTCAGGGGCGGCTGGTACATAAGAACTGCAGAGCTGCAGCACCAAATTTTTCAAGAAGGTACTTGACTAATTGCTTATCGTTACACTAAATAATTAACGATTCCTTAAAATAATAATGTAAAACTAAAACACTCAATTCTCAGCCGAGAATGCGACTATTATAGGCCAGTTGACCAGTAAATTTAATATAATTTCCTCGCGACGATATTTGAATGCCCTTATCTGGACTGCTATTATTCGTGCACAGTCCTCCTCAACCTAAAGAATGATACACTTGTCAATTCGCAGAAACGTGCTATTTATAAATTTTAATAGGGAAAATTCGGCAGTTATTTACCTGCATTCCTGACAGTCGTTGCGGGTTTTTATAAATATAAGTGCACGCATTTTATATAGTTAATTAGAAAAGACAATTATTTGATTTGCCTTGTTTGTAGTAGTAGTTGTGTCGTTTTTGTTTGTTGTTATTGTTAGTAGACTCTTGTGTTGTATAGACTGTAGATTTGGATAAAATGGATCGTTTAACTGCGCGCTTCCATTGAAAAATACTTAATATGCAAAATTGCGGACTTTAATGAAAAAGTTATTGATAAATTTGCTTTAAGGAAGAATCGTAGGATCGAATTGATATTTAAAAAATAAGACCCCAATAATAATTTTATTTCCACAATTCATTTCATATCCCAATCTCATATATCAGTATTATTTCTAAATGAAATACGGTTTATTATTGAGGCAATGCGCCCTAAAAATTTACATGCTAGTTATTTTGGTAACTTATATTTATCGCAGAAATTCTGCAGTCAGACGCCAAAGAAGGTATCTCGAATGTCGCCCCATTTGTTCGCGTTTGGTATTCGACGGTTTGCTTTTATGCAAGACACCTGTAATATTTTCCCACGAGCCGCTACTACAAAATGATATATAATAAGAACTATTCGATAGATGAATTATAATTTGTTCAAATCTAGATACTCGCACTAAGGCAGGAAATTCAGTAATAATATCTGGCATTACAGGTAACATCGAATACAATAAAAAATTAGCCTAGTAACAGTGATACAGTCCAGAGTTGAGGAGATTACTGAATAAAAAAAATTGAATGTATAAGAATTATAAAAAATCCGGTCGCCAATCGGATTACAGGAGATATTCTCAGATATGAAGAGAGAGTAAGTCTCGGAGTAAGTACCTGATCGATTTGTGCTATTTATTGTACGTCTCGAATACAGAACTTACCATTCCTACAAATATCAAGCATTTTTGGTCGTTCATAAAGTTTCTGAAGCAGAGTGGTGGAATATCTTGTGTAATGACATATAAGGGCGAAACCAAGGACACTACTCAGCAGATTGTACGTTCGTTTGGGCAGCACTTTCAGGCCTCCTATACACGACACACTGAGAATTTGGATATTGAACTGGACAGTACTAACTTTCCCGGGACACTGCACAATCATAGCTTCACCAAAAAGGAGATACTGGCTAAGTTGAGCTCTCTTGACATCGGGAAGGGCCCAGGTCCTGATGGATCCCTCCCGCATTCATCAAGAAATGTGGAGGGGCCATCGCCGACGTTCTGCGTATTATCTTCCAGAGGTCCATCGATTCAGGTTACTTTCCCAAAGAATGGAAGCAGTCGACCATATTTCCCATCTTTAAATCGGGAAATAAGAACGCCATTGAAAACTATAGAGGCATCTCTTTGCTTTCCATTATACCTAAGATCTTTGAATCTATACTGACCGATGAAATATTCTATTCATTTAAATAACTGATATGTGAGGAACAACACGGTTTCTCTAAGGGGCGTTCAACAGCCACCAACCTGAGTCTTTTCCAGGGTTACTATACTATATATCGACGCTTTGAAATCATTTGACAGTGTATCACATAAACTACTATTAAGGAAACTGCGCAGCATGGGAATCGGTGGGCAATATCTGGACTGGATCGGATCATACTTGACTGGGAGAGAGCAGTGTGTCAAGCCAAATGACTTAGCCTCAGAGCCGATAGATGTTGTTTCGGGTGTGCCTCAGGGCTCTCATCTTGGTCCGGTCCTGTTTCTGTTGTTTATCAACGACGTAGTATCAAGTCCTGCAAGTGTCTGCTTTATGCAAACCACTTAATTTATTTATTTTATTTATTCAAGTTACACGGCAAGCCATTTACAAAATAAAACCTTAATATAAGCTATAATAATTACATAATGCAATCCAGGATAAAAGTCAAAATCTTACTACAACTATCTAAAACACATTACATAGGTACTAAATCAATAAACATACAAAAATTTAAAATTTAAGCACATATAGAGCCAAAAATCCAAATGACCAAGCCTAGTGCCATGAGCGACCACAAATAATTGATTTTGCAAGTCTATCAAATTGAGGCAATGTTAAATTTAATGGATCCAAATCCAACTGATTCATCTGCCTAATCATTCTTGTGATTGGGCCAGACTGGCCATAATTTGTAATATGACGGCCCTCAACAAGAAGATCATGGTTACGAGTCACTCTCTGAGGAACAGCAAACGGAACCCTTTCGAGGAGGTAGGGACAATCCACTTTGCCAGTCATAATTTTGAAAAGATATCTAACATCCAACAAAGCTCTTCGGTCTTCCAGAGAATCGATGTTCAGCAATGTCTGTAAGAGTTGATAGTCGAGCTGCTCTAGGGGAATTTGTAGTTTAAAGTTAATCACTCTTAGGAATTTTCTTTGAATTTTTTCAATCATATCCTTATATTTTGCATAATATGGATTAAAAAGTGGGCTTGCATATTCAAGAATCGCGCGAACTAAAGAACAGTAAAGAGCCTTGAAGCAATATATGTTGTTAAATTCGCTAAGGGATCTATTAATAAATCCTAATAGTTTTAAGGCTTTGTTTGTAATAAGTTCTATATGAAGGTTAAATGACAGTTTTGTATCTAATGTGACCCCAAGATCCTTAACAGATTCCACCAATCTCAAAACTTTACCATTTAAAGAGTAATTATAAATTAAAGGATTATGAACTCTATAAAAAGACATGATGTTACATTTTTCAATATTCAAATTTAATCTATTTCCCAAACACCATTCTCCAAACCTATCCAAATCATCCTGCAGACAGACACAGTCAGAGACATCCCTAATTGACCTGAATATTTTGCAGTCATCTGCATAAAGCAAAAGATAACAATTTTTTATAATTTTTGATAAATCATTAATAAACAGATCAAACAATAATGCCGACAGATGACCACCTTGCGGAACCCCAGTCATAGCATTTACAACCTCAGACAAAACATCTCCCACAGCCACCACAAATCTTCTGCCCAAAAGATAACTTTTCAACCAGTCCCAAAGACAACCCGAAACACCATAATTGTTTAATTTTTGAAGGAGGATATCATGGTTAACCCTGTCGAAGGCCTTGGAGAAATCGGTGTAAACAGAATCAATCTGGCACTTCTTCTCCAAGGCCTCCGTCAGGTAGTCAGTATAGACCATCAAATTAGAGACAGTGGATCGTTTACTAATAAAACCGTGTTGTTCAGGGCATAGCTTTTGGATAAAAAACGGCAGAATTTTAATATGTACTATCTTTTCAAGCATTTTACTAAACAATGAGATCTTACTAATACCCCTATAGTTCTCAACTCTATTTCGATCTCCATTCTTAAACATTGGTGTAACGAAGCTCATCCTCCAATAGTCAGGGAACTGTCCTTTGCTTAAAGAGGTGTTATATATTTTACAAAGAATTGGACACAAAACGAAACGACAGCTGTAAATAAAAATAGGAGGAATGCCATCTGGTCCAGAAGGCAAATTGGGACGAAGGGACTCAATAGCATTAAATACATCCATAACATCCATGTCAATGTAGCCAAGACATTCAGGATAGTTGAACTCATTGGAGACACCATATGGAATTCCTTCACCATCGCTGCAAGCCGAGCCATAAACCGAACCAAAGAATGAGGCAAACATATTGGCTATTTCCTGTGGGTCCTCCGAAACATTGGATTGGTAAGACATACACAGAGGCAAAACCATATCTTTATTTTTTATGTGGACATACTTCCAAAACTGGTTTGGGTCACACTGAATATTGTCTTCAATATTATTTATGAAGTTTTTTCTAGAAATAGATGATAGTTGCTTGCACAATTCCCTAGCCTGTGTAAAAGCACAATAGTCAGAAACAGAATTACTTTCCTTAAACTTTTTATGCAAAATTTTTTTGTGGATTATCATATTCTTCAGTTCAGGTGACATCCAGGCAGGAAACCTAGGATTCTTGGCTCTACACTTGGGAACATATAACTCCACAGCTAAAGACAATACAGTATAAAATTTGTCAACTATCACATTAATATCACAATCATTAAGAATCTCTGACCAATCATATGCAGAAAGAAACAAATTGATATCCTGATAGCGTGCTAATTTAAAATTGTAGTAGTAATAGTCATAAGCCAAGGGCTTCGCACAATCATTCAAGGTTATATTAAGTTCCAAGGCAGGGTGAAACTTATCACAGGGAATAAGAGGGTTATTAACTAAAGATACATTTAAATTTTCACTAGGACTAAAGATTAAATCTAAAAAATTTGATGACATATTGGGTATAGCATTACACTGCAAAAAGTTTAAAAATGCGAAATAGTTTGAGAGGACTTCTACCTGTTTTGAGATTTGTCCTACAGCTCTAGTCCCATCTGATTCATTAACCCAACCTACCTTTGGCAGATTAAAATCTCCAGTTAGGATCATGCTCTGATGTTTAAATTTCTCCAATATTGAGTCAACACAAAGGCAATACTGTTGATATTTCTCAACAGGAGATTGAGGAGGCAAATATATACAACCAAAAATAACAGTACGCATACCAACTCTCACAGATACAAACAATTGTTCTAACATTTTGGTATCTACATCTAAACATCTTGATGGGAAGCAGCTTCTCACAGCTATCATAACACCACCTCCTCTTTTGTTCAGACTGGTATCTATATTACGATCACATCTGTAAATACAGTAGTTATGAAGCTCAAATTCAGTGGTTTTAACAGATTCTATAAGCCAGGTTTCCGTAAATAATAGAATATCATAATTGTCTACAAGAGCTAATTGCCTCAAATTATCCTGTTTATTCAGTAAGCTACGTACATTCTGATAATATATTTTTATGTTTAGCTTATCTGGTGGTTTATAGGACTTTTTTGAAAATTTCTCGAATTAATATTGTCTGGCTTTTCAAAATTGTCAGAATGTACAGGCTTACTATATGATTTAAGGTTAAAATTCCTAACAATGACATTTCTAGGCCAGAACTCAGTAACTCTCAACTTATGCGCATAATTACTATCCACACCGACCTTGAAAGATGATGTATAATCACCTTTCATCAAAAGCCTAACAGTACATACATTTTTGTTATTAGACTCCAGATTATCAAGTATATATTGTTCTATTAGTTTATCCGATACATTGGATGAAACCCTACCAACATAAAACCAATGCTTCGAAGCAACACCAGTAAAATTATGTTTACTTGTTAGTTGTCCGTTCATCGAAAAATCTGCAGTGCCCCTTATAAAAAACTTTTCATTATTTGCTGTCAAAGGGTTATTTCCTTTATTTGACTCATGAGTATTTCTATTTAAGGAGTGAAAAGCATTAGCGACAGCATTTTTAACTCCTGTAGTGGTAAGTTGGGTTTGTATTTTGTGGTTTATATTTCTATTTTGAGACATAATCTTACCTTCTACTGGATTATCAATATCTATAGAATCTAAATTATTAGCTTGCTGTTTTCGTGCTATATTGGTTGATGTCCGACGTACCATTTTTGGAGCATTTGCAGGAGTTTGTTTTTCAAATTCATTGTTATGGTGAACATCTGCTTCAATAGCAATGACATTCGGAGCTGACAGTGCTGGCGAAGATTTCGGCACAGAGTGTTGGTTATTCTGTGATTTCGGGGTCAACATTCCTAGGGCGTTTCTCCTTGTACCGTGGGCTGGAGTAGCAGTATCGATATTCCGAGTAGTTTCCGCTTGCGGATTTCTTGCAGCGCGAGTTGGCAACATGGCATGTTCCCTTGACGTGTCATTTGGTGTGGGGGTGGGGCATGAAGTTGACTCTGACATCTGATCAGCAGAACGTTGGGCAGGGCAAGAAGCGGGGAGCAGGGGACTAGGGTTAACCTCACTTGTTTGTTTACATTTTTTATGAATAAAATTTAGTTTTTCAAATTTCATCTCAAGAATATCCACCTTCTCACGAAGAAGGTCGTTCTTTTCGAAAAGTTCCACCACAAGAGAGCCAAGAATAGCATTATTTTTGGTGTAGAATGTAAGTTTTTCCTCAACTGTCAAACTTCCCGCGTTTTCCGCACCGGCACATTCGCTGCATTTAATTTCGTTTATGTTCGTAACTATAAAACCAGGGAACTTCACAATACAATAACTGTGGAAAACAGAATCACATACATAGCTATATGCTAAAATTAATTCACGCTTCCCTTATGAACATCTTACATATAGAACTCGATATTTGTTGGTGGGTCTGAGATCCTTGGAGGAATGCAGGAAGTGTGCTATGGCTCTATTCCTTTATAAATTAATCAATGATATAATCGACTGTTCGTAGTTGACAGCCAGCATACGATTTCGTGTGCCACAGAGGGTTTCCAGAAACAGTCAATTGTTCCAAGAAGAACGTCTCAGTACAAAATATGGTTTTACTCACTTCAGCGATAGGTTACAGCGAAACTACCACCGGCATTTTAACGACTGCGATTTGATCATTGGTTCTTTCTCCAGCTTCACAGACAAATATTTTAAACCATCATTTTTAGAATGGTATAACCGTGTGATGGGTGGATTGGTTTCGAGTTTGCACATTTTGCACCTCCAAAATATTCCCCTCGGTCAGAGTGTCTTTTTGAAATGTAATTGTTTTTAAAAATTTTAAATCTATTTTTTGTGTTCATTGTAATAATGTTCTTCTTTTGTATTCTACGACAGACAAACTCTAATTTGTTAGCTTAGGTTTATTTTTAACTTTCACTTTAATGTATAAATTGGAATGAAACAATTCTGTAATGTACAGGGTGTCCCAAATTCGAGCCTCATCATTGGGATCTCGGAAACCAGAAGAGATACGAGGTCGGTTAAATGGAGGCAGTTGCGCAGTTTGATGCTGATCAAAATGCCACCTTACAAGTTTAAAAATTCCGAATACTTCCGAAGATTTTTGGAAAAAACCGAATATTCGCGATTTCATTTTTTTTTTATGACTTTATTTGAATAGATATAACAAAATAAATTTCACATATTCATTGCTACTTTTTCTGTTCTTCAAGATGGTGTTATCAGATTTTCAAGCCGACGTTTCGTCTTTGAGCTGCCATCATCAATTTTGTTTTTTTAAATACGGCCCTGGATTTTTTATTACGGATTTTAAGAGCTACTAAGGCCCCAAAACCAATAATGTATCGCACTTATTCGAAAAATTCATATTAGTGACATTTTCCAAAAGCACTCATGTGTTAGAGAGAGATGAAAATAGATTTTTAATAGGATTACCTTTTTTTAAGCATTAACGGTTTGCATAAAGAAAGCTTAAAAACTAACATAAGAAGTGGTTAATAAATAATATAATTAGTAAAGTGTCAAGCCTCAAACCATAGGCTCTATATTAGGATATATTTTTAGCAATTTACCCAAGTAAATAGTTGTGTGAGATTAGATTTGGAACAAATAATAAATTTCACATCCTCATTGTTGTATCGCACTTTTTCGAAAAAATCATTTTAATGATTTCCTGGTAAGATCTTCCCAAAAATCTGTTTTCTGTCTCTCTCTAACACATGAGTTCTTATGAAAAATGCCATTTATATGAATTTTTCGAATAAGTGCGATACATCATTGATTCTGGGACCTTAGAAGCTCTTAAAGTCGTAATAAAAATCCAGGGCCGTACTTAAAAAAACAGAGTTGATGATGGCAGCTCAAAGACGAAACGTCGGATTGAAAATCTAATAACACCATCTTGTAGAATAGAAAAAATAGCAATTAAAATGTGAAATTTATTTTGTTATATCTATTCAAATAGAGTCATAAAAAAATAATAAAATCGCAAATATTCGGTTTTTGCCAAAAATCTTCGGAAGTGTTCGGAATTTTTAAACTTGTAAGGTGGCATTTTGATCAGCATCAAATCGCGCAACTTTGTCTCCATTTAACCGACCTCGTATCTCTTCTAGTTCCCAAGATCCCAATGATGAGGCTCGAATTTGGGACACCCTGTACATGAATGAATAAATAAAAAAAATAATAATAAATAGATAAATATCATAAAATAACCTAATCTGATGCATAAAATTTCCATTTCTACTTTATTTATTTCCATTTCTGCTTCATTTATTTGTCAATGAAACTAACTGAACACAATACAAAAAAACAAATTAATATATTTTATTGAATACCTATAAAAATTTCAAAACTAACTTAAACTATTCAAAATTACCCCAAAGCAAAATAATTAAAAAAAAAAAACAAAAAAAAACACATATTCATATTAAAAACGCCAATATCATCTGAAAAACGATTAAAAATAAAGTTCGTATTTAAGTTGCTTTAAGATGAAAACCAGAAAAGACAATATTAAAAGCTCCTTTAAACTTGGAGTCCCCATAGAAAAGAAAGACCAAATAATGAATGAAAGTCTATGGCCAACAGGAAGCCTGATTAATTATTTTCAGAATCTGCAGAGCCACAGTCTCCCTCTGGTCAACCAGAGGGAAACATTGGGTTAAAAAAACTGTTTCATCTAAACATACTATCGGCAAGAAACAAGTTGGATGAATTAGAAGCGTTTCTTCAAGGCAAAAACATACATATTCTATGTCTGACGGAGCACTGGATGAATGAAAGTGAAGTCTCAGCTTTACAGATAAGTAAATATGAACTAGCTACAGCTTGCTCTAGGTCTCATACCAGGGGAGGAGGAGCAGCTATTCTATTGAAGTCAAATATTCCCTTTAATGATATGGTACAAGTAAAAGCCTTGACTATTGATAATAATATAGAGATATGCTCAGTCTATTTAATAAATATAAATGTATATATAATAGGTCTGTATAGGCCTCCTTCGGGTTGTTTTAAAGCATTTTTGACAGTTATTGAAAATGCCATAAATATAATAGGTTTTAGTAAAAATATTTTGATTGCAGGTGACTTTAACGTGCATTTCGGCACGGATGCTAGAGAATGCACTGAACTATGCTTCTTGTTGAAGTCATATGGTTTTACTCAACTCAATTATGAGCCGACTAGGCAAGACAGGTGCCTGGACAATGTGTTTTCTAGCTTTGGTGCCGATGAGTGCGTTTTGGAAAATCTTGAAACAGGACTCTCAGATCATCGAGGGCAGCTGGTCAGCTTCCCTGCCCCTTGTGGCTCTGTAGTGTCAACAACTACTGAAAAGATTGTGTGCAGACCTATTACACAACATGGCAAGATTCTTTTTTACTCGTCGGTTGAAGAAATTTCTTGGGATTTTGTAAATAGAGAGGATCTCTCTGCGAGTGGAAAATTTGCTATATTCATACATCATATTACCTCTGCTTTTAATGCTTCATTTCCTATTAAACAGCTTTATAAACGTAAAAACCAAAATCACACTTCAGTATGGTTCAATGAGGGGCTTCGGCAGATGCGTGAAACCTTACTTTTCTTGAGGGAATTGAATTCTCATTGCCCGAGTGATGATTTAAGTCACTTTATTAAAACACAACAGTCTGCGTATAAGAGAGCAATACAGCTCGCCAAGAAAGCGGCAAATGACCGTTTAATTTCAAACTCTCCTAATCCCATTAAAACCATGTGGCAAATTATAAACGAAATTAGACATGTTCCCAAAAAGGAAGCTTCATCAGACATTCCTCCAGATGACTTTAACAACTTTTTTGTAAATATTGCACAGGACTTGCAAAGTCAAATCCTCGTGGATGAGACTGATCCAACTGTCAATATTCCCACCTTTTCACATGACGCCTTTACTTTTACCCCAGTTACTTATATTGAGGTCAGGGATGTTATTACTCAACTAAAAAATAAAAAAAGTAAGGACCCTTTCGGACTGACCGTGGAGCTGCTGAAGAGTATTAAAGATCTTATAGTTTCGCCTCTGACCAAGCTCATAAATTATAGTATCAAAGAAAACATTTTCCCTGTCATTTTAAAACAAGCAACAGTAATTCCAATATTCAAGAGAGGTGATAACAATGATATTTCCAACTATAGACCGATCTCGTTGTTACCCATCTTTTCGAAAATTTTTGAAAAATGTATGGCCTCTCGTATCACACAATTCTTGGAAACTAAGCAACTATTCTCTGAACAGCAGTTCGGCTTCCGGAAAAAACTTAATACGGCTCTGGGAGTTCTGGAATTGGTATCGGCAATCCACGAGGCCTTTGAGGAACGTGGGTTTCTGGTAAGCAGCTTCTGCGACTTGAGTAAAGCCTTCGATTGTGTATCGCATGGAATACTCCTGTCCAAACTAAAAAAATATAATTTCGACCATCCCAGTATCTCCTTGATTGAAAGTTATCTAACTGGTCGACGCCAGATCGTGCAGGTTAATGGGGTGAAATCAGTGGAAAGGGAAATTTGTATTGGGGTACCGCAGGGGTCTGTTCTGGGCCCTATATTGTTCCTATTATATATAAATGATCTCCCTCAAATTGATCCAGAGGCTCATTACACCCTGTTTGCTGATGACACCACAATTTTCTGCTATGATGGAGATCTGGATCGGGCTATGGAGCGTGCATGCGATGCACTTTCGGTGGCTAAAAAATGGTTTACCACTAACCGTCTATTTCTTAATGCTTCCAAAATCCAAACCCTAATATTTACTACTCGTGTTATTCCAGATGGTGATGGGGCTACCAGTGCGAGGTTTCTGGGCGTTCATCTTGATCGTGGACTTCGTTGGGATGCCCATACTGATGCCCTGTGCAATAAGCTTGCCTCAAATACATTCCTACTTCGTAATCTAGCAAAGTGTGTGTCCCAATCTGTGCTGAAACAAACGTACTTTTCTTTGGTACATAGCCACATCTCCTATGCTATTATTGTATGGGGTCACAGTGCTGGAGCAGGGCAAGTCTTTCGCCTCCAGAGGCGGGCAATTCGTGTGCTGGCGGGGTTGTCATATAGAGAGGACTGTAGGCGGGCTTTCGTAGACCATCATATTATGACTGTTCCATGTTTGTTTATTTATGAGAGTCTTCTATACTTAAGACGTAACATCGATAACTATCAGGCACATATTAATATCCATGATTATAACACTCGTAATAGATACAATCTAGTGCCAAATTACCACCGCCTGGAAAGATGCAGGGATGGCCCGAGCTGTTTCTCGATCCACTTCTTTAATAAGTTACCAGATTCCTTTAGGATCTTGCCAGAGAAGCAATTTAAAAATGAGTTGAAAAGTTTTCTATCTAGTCAGGGATTTTACGATTACACAGAGTTCCTAAACTATCAATTTTAATGTATCAGGTTTGTTTTATTCAGTATTCCTGTTTTATTAAGTGTTCTGTTTTGATATACATTTTTTTGTGTCTTTTATCTTTACACTTATGAATTCAAATTATGTATATTAGTGAATTTTATCTTGCACCAACTGGTGTAAGAATGAATGTCTTGTTAATTTTAGTCTTGGATACTTATGTTGACTTGTGTAAATGCTGTATGTATTTTGACACCAATAAACTATTTGAATTTGAATTTGAAAAAAAAAGTTGACGATTACCCCTTGAAGACCAACCGTCGGATTCCAAACTGGATACCACCATTGGATAGAGCAGAAAAAGTTGCATTGCAAAGGTGCAATTCAATTTGAAATCCGTTTTTAAATAAGCCCAGGAAAAAAATGAAGCAATTTTTCAAAATTTTGTTTTTTTTCTGGAAATACTCGGAATTTTAAAACTTTCTAAACGGCATATTATTAGGCATCTAAATGCGCAATTTTGCCTTAATTTGACCGACACTGTATCTCTTACGGTTTTCGAGATCCCCATACATAGACTCGAATTCGAGCCACCCTGTACAATTTTACAAAACCAACAGTATCATCTCCAAATCATCATAGAAAAGGAATGCAATTTTAAATATCTTCCTGTTTTGGCAAGGAAGATATAAATATTTTAGATTTATTAAGCCACTGTAGGGGTGATTTATGATAAAAAAAAATAAATAATTTAGTTCATCATAAAAACTACACACATTTCCCTTTGGCATTCTGTCTATACAGGATTTTTGGTAAGCATTAGAACTGTTTCTAAATTATGTGAGGCATTAGAGATAATAAATAACTAAATACCTCATCTAGCACCAACCACTTGTCCAAATGCTCCAGCAATTTGCCAACACACACCAAACAATTTACTCGGACACTCAATGTTGAGGTACTCAAACACAACTTCTTAATTCTAGGTAACAAGCTATTTTTCACATTGGCATGGTCCAGTAACCCTGCAAAAGTTGGCAAGACTGACAGACACAACTCGTGAATTTGTGGAGAATCTGAATCGAGGCCTCTGTATAGCATCGGCAAGACATGCTGCTGAATATCTTCAGCAGGAGTCAGCTTAAGCAACAGCTCCATTCTTTGCAGCATGATAAGAAGAATCTAAAATTGCAAGTGATACAAAACAAATTTAAGTAAATATGGAGTACATATTATGAAACATGTCTGAAAACATGAATATTATTATATATTAAACATTCTCACTGCTTCACTGAACAGATCTATTGATTTGTTCCCAAAGCAACTTAAGACAGAAAAAAATATATAAACCTACTTGTATAGGGTCCATTAACTTCATCAAAGGTTTTAAGTGTGGCAACACATAGACTTTATATTCTTCCTTTGAACAATCCTGAGTAATGTCAAACACACTTGGCAAAATGAAAGGTACCATTGTTGGTTGGCCCAAATCTCTGACTAAGCAGGCCAAAACCCTTTGCAGTTTCACCCGATGAGGCAACTTTGACAACGCCTCTGGTAAACCTTTGTAAAATTGAGATTTTTGTAGATTATCCCACTGCAGCAATGAATCCAGATAAGTTAGAGTTTTTACACCAACATCATCAAAGTAAGGAATCTAAAAATAAATACTTAGGTATGTAGGTAAAAGCTCGAGTGGATAGTAATTTCGGCAATGTTAAAGTACAAATTTAATTGTGTTGGAAATAATTTTAATAAAAAACAACCCTATTTCTTTCTTTTACCTACCTACCTTAATAAATTGATGAGCATCAGGCCTAATTTCTGGAGTAACATTTAACAGAAGTTTCACAAATTCTCTTAAGTCATCTGGAATCACTTGAAGCTTGTTTACACTAAGATTCCTGAGCTGTTGAGCCCTTGACTTAAATTGCTGAAAGTCTTTTATAGGAGAAATACATTGCCTGCCTGGGGAGTGTAGTGTATAAACTAACATTCCTTGAATAAATAAAATGAAAATTTAGATTAAAAAATATCTAAATATTTTGAATTATTTGCAAGGAAGGAATTTCAAGAAATGTGGCCAAGTACATTAGTTATTATTAACTCACAAAAATACACATACTGTCTAACTTTGTAGTGACATAATGTAGATTTATGTAGCTATACCTTAATAAACAATACTACTTACCCAACGAAAACATATCAGTAGCTGTAGAATGATTCTGAGACAAAATACACTCTGGGGCCAAATAATTCAAGCTTGGCTGACAAACATTAGGAAGAGTAGGAGAATAATCTTGAAAAGGAAAATTTGTCAACTGATTCGGAGGGTTTGTATTATGAACACAAAAGTCTAAGCCAAAAATCTTCCATACTCCTGAGGAATTTATTACAATGCTTTCTGGGCATATATTTTTGTGAAGGAGTTTAACATCATTGTGTAAAAATTGCAAACCTTCAGAGATTTGCAGTAGACCATATTTGACTTCTATATCAAAAAATTTATAGTCTGACATGTTAGCTGGCTGAGGCATATTCGTTGTTTCCCCTAAGATGTTGGCTAAGCTCGCAAATATTGGTTCTGTAGCAAAAGCTAAGCTCTCCCTGCTTTCTTCCAATGGATGCTGTACTGTAAGCACTTGGGGATGTCTGATTTTAGTTAGCTGTTGTACCCCACGTTTCAAACTTTCTAGAATCAACTCTTTGTCGTTTTTGTTCCATTTTTCTAACTGCCGCTTTTCAAAGACGAAAATAGAGGCTTCCTGTTTTGTTGAACGTTTAGTTCCTTTGTATATTTTCCACAAAAGACCTAAAAAAATAATTCAGAACAGATCAGGGATTCTATGTGGATAAACAAACTAGAAGTTAAATGTTTACCTGGACCAGCTGAGGCAACATGGGCTGAAGATTCGTATTCTCTGGTTACAGGATTGCCTGGCAGTACTCCTGATAATTGAGAAACAGTCTGGCTCACCGAGCTGCTCACTTGGTATAAATATTTATTAAATACATCCATGGTTTTCTTCTTGAACAAATCAAACAGAACTTTCCAATTTCCATGTATTGTAATTATTTTTTAGCATTTAGCAGACTTCTACCATTGTTTTTCTTATAAAGACAATGCTTCTACTACGGAGGGCTATAGGGTTAGTTTGGGTTAACCCAAACTAACCCTATAGCCCTCCGTAGCTTCTACTTAGCCATTTTCCTTATATTGGCTTCTACTTTAGTGTTGGCAATGTTGGCATTATAAACAATGATGTTGGTCTGGTCATTGTCTTTAAACAATGGTCTGGTGTTGAAATATGCGTCAACTCATACCCAATTATTCCATTTTCTAAAACCGTGATCGCACTGATCACGGTTGGTTGCTGGCAACAGCGCAGAAGGCCGATGAATACTTTGGCGTTCCTAAGAATCTTATTAACATATAACTATATTTCAAATCAAATCAAAATATGCTTTAATGTCATAAAAGTATACATTTTGTTGACAAAGCTTTACTACAACTAAAGTAATACAAATAAAACAAAAACAATGTAGCAAACTATAAAATTACACATACTAGTATCATAAAATATTCGTTGACAGTAGTTTTTATAAAGTCTTTTCTGCAAGTAGGTAGGCGCTCCTATATTACATGGTAGCTTATTAAGAGATTTATCTAAACATATACAAATCTCTAAACTTAAAAGTAAATACATGCCACGGAGGTAAAAATGCATATAGCCGAGCAGTAAAATATAATACATATGTAAACAAACACAGTAAACATTTATTTTTTTAATAGCTATATTGTTATTGTTGTATTCTAAAATTAGTAACTCTTTATGGAGAGTAGTTTTCAATTTTATATAAGATTTATGTTAGAAAAATTGATGGTTAATATGAATAATTTTTGACGATTGACTGCTCACAACATCGACCAAGTAAACAGCGGATTATCACAAAAAATTGCTGGTGAATAGGATCTTTCAAGGCTTGAGCCCGGCTGCCTGAGGCTTTAAAATATGAACTTGAAAAAGATGTGAAATTGCTAGACCCTGAATGTTCTTCTGAGAAAGATCCAATTGATAAGAATGTCGTGAACTTCAGAGAAATATATAACATCTTAAAACAAACAAATTCAGAGTAGTACATTTTTATTAGAAACATAAGATAGAGATATCTATAATAACAATAAATATATTAATAAGACATATATTGCATACAAACAAGAATAGGAAATGTACATTAATATAATAAATAAATTAAGAATAAATATTGAAATATCATATATATACTATCTGAGCTACTCTCAGTATAATCGACGACTATGACATATAAATACCATTCATTTAAATTATTATTAAGATACCACTAATTTCAATGCCAGCTCTTAATTGGTCCCCAGTGTAGGATGGACGAACCCATCTACTCAGGATCAAGCAACTTTAGGCCAGGATATAAATTGAAAGGAATGAGTCGTCACAATGGTGCAGGAACCATCGAACATAAACTGTGCTGCAAGCTGGCCGTTTGGTGTGAATGAAGAGAGGGGCATTGCAAATGGTACAATAAGCCTAGAAGGATGCAGTGCACAGGAATGCCTAAAAGAGTGGATAGAGCAAGTTAAGGATTAACTGCAATTAAATCACACTTCAGTATATTTAACTCAATACTGCAAAAATTGGCCTTAACAGTATGCAATAAACATATTCCTTGTATCAATGTCGGAATGCATTTTAAAACTTCATCTTTACAGTTTACAGCGAGAAATCCTGCCCCAATGTTCCAGACTTGTATTTTGGATAAAGTTCATCAAATCTTCGGTTTAAAAACTGAACTTTATTCAACAATCCAGACACAGTGTCTTCCATATAGGACTGCCGCCTCCATTCTAACTGTGGCAACAGAAGCTCTGTTTGTGCTACCCTTGATTCCAGAGATTTAACTTTGTTGCATACAGAATCAACATATGCATCTTGCAACAGACTATTGCTATTATTAACTAAAAATAACAGTAGGAACATTAGTTATCCTAATAGTAATACAATGCACACATACAGTTAGGTGTTAGATTTGTCACTAAAACACCAATAATAATATACAATCAAAAAACCAAATATATATCACCTACCAAAGCAGGATATAGTTGCTACATCAACATTATAATAAGGGTCTTCATTTTCCACTAAAAATGAAATTGGAATCAAGAAATTTTCCATGTTTCGTATTTTTAAAACATGTTTTTCTGGGGAGGCCTCGCACAACTTAAAAAGTTCTGCATTAATTATCTTATAATCCATGTTAGGGTATATCCTCAAGGTCTTCTCTATAGTTTCGGGAGCATCTAAAAAGGCAGTCAGCATTATCATAGCACCAGGCACCAGTATATATTTTCACTACAAGATATTCTTGAACCTGTTTCTGTATGAAGGCAAATAAAGTTATAGTATAATTTCCTATTGCTGTGCTCCTACCTGAAAGATCGAATCGTTTGATTTTCAATCGAACACTCCTCTTCAAGAATTCCATTTCCTATAATTTCAAAAAAAATCGTCCTTTGTTTATTATTTGAAACAAAACTAAAAGTTTTATGATGATATGATGTTAATTCCGTTCATAAAAAGTTGTTATGTTGTTTATGTTTATTATTATTATTATTATCACCTCATCGATCAGGGAATAGAAATTTGCGGTGTTGCCAACATGGATCCTGCTAATATAGTACAGTGTACAGTTGCAGTAGACGTTTCCCTTACCACATCAGAGGGCTTCAGAATTGCGCGCGCATTACATTGTTGACAAAACGTTTTTTTATTTTTAATATTATGTGTTAAAAGTTTTTTCTTCATTTTGGGCATGCCTTGGGTTAGTTTTGGTTAATTGCTGTTGGTTGCGCTCTTGTAGCGAGCGAAGCGAACGGAGAGCATTGCGTGAAGTGTAATATTAGACATTTTTCTCGACAATGTGATGCGTGCGCAATTCCGAAGTGGTACGGGCAAAGATAAATATTATAGTAGTATTCCTCACTAACCATATCATACCAGACTCGTGTCTACGCACAGGAATATTATGGCTTCCGCATGCGCAGAGTACGGGTGGGTTCGTTTACAAGCGTCTAGGACTTCACGCATGGCCCTCCGCTCGCTGCGGGGTGCAACCAAACAAGGCTAACTGAAACTAACCCAAATAAAAAAAGCAATCAATTTAAAAAAATAGTAGAAAAAATATGCATTGCCACCGACGGGAATTGAACACAAGCCGCCCGCATGCCAAGCAAATGCTCGGACTACTACACCACTAGACCGCTTGAAAAGAATTCGCTGCACCGTAAAGCGCCAAAGTAATATTCCTGTATATAGATGCGAATACCAAACCAGTGCCTTATTTTTGACCAAAATTCCTCATAAGACTAGCCCAGACCATTTTTTTCTACTTCCAGAACAGCTCTTAATAAGTTTAAAATAGACCAATCTCTACTATTTCACATATTCCAAATAAGGTGTCAAGAATAATAAAAAATGTTTAGAAAATATTAAAAATATTAATTTTTGAACGAAGATTTAAAATAAAGAGAAATGTAATTAAAAGGAGAGGAAATAAGTAGGTGTTAGCTGTATTGCGTTAATCTGTGTGCACTATATTTTACTTATGTTGGTGTTGATTTTGCGTTTCGTTTTTTTTTAGTTGGTTTGGGTTAGTATTTATTAGAAATTAGAGATTTAGACAATTTTTTTGAAACACTACGAAGCTTGAATTACCTTGTACCTTCGTGATTATATGTGAAATATTAAAAAATATATATTCACAAAAATACTCAAGACGTGAGGACGCGTTAGAATTACATGCTTCTTGACCCCCTTGCAAGGAAACGCCACTAAAAATCACCGTATCCTCGGGCTTGCATGTCTTCGCGATGCAATCAGTTTTGTCGCCCTCGTGGTCGAGGAGTCTAGATACTCTCAATTCGGCGGCCCGGGTTTAAATCCCCTTGCTTTTTTTTAAGGTTTTGTTTCTAAGCAGTTTTTTCTTGATTTTGGGTATGTCTTAGGTTAGTTTTGGTTAGTACTTGGTTAGTTTTCTTGAGCCTCTGGTATAACCACTTTCTGTCAGAGGCTCCAATCTCCGCAGGATATACCTCCGATCGCCCTCAGGCCACACTACGACGTACGGAAATAAACCTGGAGTCCTAGTAGGAATCACCGTCCACTACGCGACCCACCCCTTACACTTTCCAGCCGCCACGACTTTCCAGACTCCCCCCGAGGGATTAGAACACGTTTTCTAAGCAAAAAGCTTCCACTATTCGTGCCGAATTCTGTAATCCGTTTCCAACGTGATTGTCCTTCGACGGCAGGACCGGAAGTGTTAGAATTACTTTCAATTTGAGGAATTACTTACACATTTGCAACACTGTATCTCCTTACTGATAGTTAAACTGGCTCTTACAACGTTAGTTGTTTTTTAAAATAAGAGTTATAAAAGCAAAGTAGCGTCTTCTGACAGCAATCTCTTTGACCCTTTCTGTTCGGTTCCACGACGCGACCCGACATTGGCCGAATTACCCATGTGTTCGCGGTACACTGGATCGCTTCCAACCGTCTGATAGGTTAGTGGTTAGATATAGTTTGTAAACCGAGCGTTGATCGTTACGTCATACCTTGTCTTTCTCTCTCATACCACCGTCAATCGGGGGTGACAGAAATTTGACGTCACGGACGTACGTTGAGCTGCGCATGCTAGGATATCAGATGAAATTAATGAAATTTCTCATCTGTCAAAGTGTCAAATATATATTTATTTATTTTATTTGAAGTTCGTCCAACGTATTTTTCTGTTTTTATTTGTGATTGTTATCGCAGTTGGAAATGCCTGGACATCGGTACACTGAAAATGAGCAAGTCCTCATTTTAAAACTAATAGAATAGACCATTTTAATCGCGAAAAAGCAGCAGGGAAAACGCTTTTACCCGTGAGTGCAGTATATACCTAATGTAAGTTGATACAAAAGTGCAGTTTTAACAATATATAAAGAGTAGGATTATTAATTTGTTGTAGAGAGTTTCTGATGCTTTAGGAATATCGTCAGCCACTGTGCAAAGAATGCATTGAAAGGCAGTCTAGAAACTTGTTGACTTTAAATGTTGCTATTATTTCCTCTCATGGAGCGCCTCCTCACAAAGTTCATGGCCATACTATAAGGAGAGCATGTATGCTATGTATGAGAAAGGTAATCTGCATTTAATTTTTCATTATTTTAAATAATTTATTCATTATTTCGGTTTTATTGTAGGTGAACATCTCACACTGCGTTCATTGCAAACGAATCTGATGAATATTGACAGAGTGCAGATATCTACTGATCTGCTAATATAATCCTATTGAGATGGGATGGTCAGAACATAAGCGTTATACTACGAGGCTTGTATCGGTTCGATACAAGCAGATGCATCAGTTCGATACATCCTGTCACAAGCGAAGCTGTTTTAAATTTGTGGAATGAAGCACTTCAAAAGGTAAGAATCTAGTCTAACTTTTAGATATTGCTATTTTATAAGAGAATCTGTTTTAGATTACACCAAAAAAATGGAGAAATTATGTTCATCACACAAATGCTATAATACAATTAGCGAGGACTGGAAGAAGCAGAGATGCTTTGGATATATGACGAGGAGATATAGAATGCTTTATTATCTTTTGTCTTGTCTGTAATTTGTGTCTCCCGATGAATTTTGTGGCTGGCTGATCGATACATGCCAATAGTATTTTAATATTGTATTATAGTACTCTGTACTAAGTTTGTATAAAGAAAAATATGATTTTAAATTGTTAAAGTTAACACATATACGCCAGACCTTTTCTGTAGTTGTATGTGAATCATGTTATAGCACACTTTAGGTTATATAAAATGTTTTGTTTTCCATTTCATAAACATTTGGGCGTTCTTTGGAAATAAATTAGCATTGTTTTCATTTCCTCTCATACTTGAGTTTTATTTTATGGTGTCAATCTACTCTACTTTGTTTAAGTTACTTTAGTTAGTTTTGGTTATACCTGAAGTCAATAGGAAGCTTGCTCTGGTTTACTGTAAATTGAGGAGCCTCTATGAATTTAAATTTTTATTGCCTGAGCATCTGAAGCTAACATTGGTTAAATCACTTATATTTCCGCACATGGATTATTGCAATGTTGTGTATTATAATTTTCTAACAGTGAGGTATCATGAAAGGATACAACTTGCTCAAAATGCCTGCATTAGATTTGTCTACTGCATTGGAAAGTTTGATCATATAACACCAGTGTACAGAGAAAATGAAATTTTAAAGTATAAAGATAGAGCCATGCTGCACTTTGCAGTTCTTGTTTACAAAATTTATAATTCGCATAAACCATGTTATTTGTATGAATACTTTGTACTTAGGCAGGACTTACACACTTTGAGTCTTAGAAATGTGACTAGATTTGATATTCCGCTTCACCACACATCAAAGTTTAGGGACTCATTTGCCTTCAGGGCTATAGAAATGCTAAATAATTTAGAAACATATGATCTTTTTACTAGCGCCTCTCTACTAACCTTTAAAACCAAATTTAAGAAACATATTATCGAGCATATTACCCAGGAATGATGTTATGTAGGAGAAGGTATACTTTAGTTTTAGGAAGGTAGCATGTAAGAACGCGCAGGCGAATGTTGCCTTTTGTGTAATGGGAATATACTACTGTATTTTTTTTATTGCATAATAAATATTTTTCTATTCTATTCTATTCTAAGTACAACAGACTCAAATACAATATTATGCTATACCGTCACCCATTTAATATATTTTATACGAGATGTCCTATGTTAAAAATAGCATAAATATTATTAAAAGTTTGAACTAAGGCCGTAATGGCGATATTTACAGCTACATAATAAGCAAAACTGAAAAAAAATTAAATAAACTTTTACGAATCTAAGCGTTATAAATTATAAACAAAACTTACTTACCTACATATATAAAACTAAAGAAAAGCTACATGTTTGAGGTCTTTCAGTTTTATTAACTACAGAACACTGCTGTAATGTGAAATGATTAATTAAATGATAAGACAACAAAAACCATAGCTAACTGAAGAATAAAATTGCATTTATAGTCAAATTTAAATATATGCCAAAGTTTACTGCAATGGTAAATTTCTCTTTTTATTAATTTGTTTACTGCACTTTACAGATGCTTACAAGTTCACAATCGTATGACAAATAAAAATTAATTGGTAAAGAAAAGGTCCAAATCACGTTTCAGTTGCATATCTGATATTAAAAATGTCTTTGTGATTTTTTATACACTTTTCTCCCGGCCAAGTTTGTTTCACAGTACATTGCTTTTGAATTGAGTTGAATGTTTCTTCAATTAACCACATATCACATGCATAATTACATAACTTTTCTTGTAGCAAAGATTCCACTTATTATTCGAAATTTCGCAGGTTTTAGATATGTTTTCATTCACACAAGATAACAAGACCCCTGTATATCTAAGAATTTCTGCTGGAATTTTACTAGAACACTAGAATATTTCTGTTTGTATTGTGTTGTTAATTTATTTAAGTTCCTATTGTAAACCACACGACTTTTTTCTTCACCTAAAACAAAGTAGATTGCATACAATTAAAATATTCATATTGGAGATCCAAATATTATCTTACCAGAGTGAAAAAGGGCATGTTTATCGGTTAGTTTCTTTAAATTAAATCTATGAATCACGAGTTTATGAGCATGACATGTTGTTTGTTATTGTTTTGGGTTTGAATTCAGCGTCCTATCCACGGTACAAGAAGAAACGGTATAGTATTCCGGCAGCCAAAACTCGTCGAGTTCGCGCAGTTACGTAGGTTGCGTAAGAAAATCAAGACGACTGCATTCGATTTATATGGATTTGTACGTTTATACAAGTTGACATCGTGGTTTTCTAACTGTGAATGTTTTGTTTATTTTTCAAAATGCCTGGATGTGCTGTGGCAAAGTGTAACTACACTAAATCTACTCAAGGAACTAATATTAGATATTTTCGTTCCCCAAATAATAAAGAGATGTATAAAAGGTGGATCATTGCGTGTAGACGGGAAGATGAGATAAACGTAAAGAATGGTATATATTTAACTAACTAGGTGGTCTATTATGTGATGGGTTGTAATTGATTTGTAAAAGAAAATAATATATATAACTTTTAGCTTACATAATATGTTCTGTTCATTTTGAGAACGTTTATTTTGCTGAGCCTACACTTATAGAGAAGTTATTAAATTATACATCAAAAACTAAGAGAGGTCAAAAACTAACTAGCTTCGACGTTGTGAAAATAATAACTAATATCATAAAAAATACTGTATATTTATTTCAATTGTATACTTTAGAATCTTAGCACGCAGAGTGTTGTCAATACAACTGAATTTACTAGTAGTATAATTGGATAAACAATTATTTCTCCACATGAAAAACATCTTATCACATAGAAAAAACATTTTTACCACTTGTCAAATCAAAAGTTATTTCTAAATTTCATAGATTTTAAATCTATGCAATTCTTGTCGTGAAACCAATATATTTTAAATGCGCGCTATGTCTGAGACTCTACGCAAACTACGTCACAGCCCGGCAGCGGTGCGCAATACTATACCGTTTCTCCTTGTGCCGTGGTCCTATCTAACCTCACATTCGAGATCGATAATAGCCGTCTATTTTACCGACACGAAATGGATCATGCGCGAAGCGTAAGTTATGCTCCTCCCAAGACTCTTGTGAATCAATTCAGGACATGCTTCAAAACTGATCTGACGTCAGGATTTATGACGTAACGATCAACGCTCGGTTTACAGACTATAGTGTGTTTGAGATGCGAAGGTTGCTGGTTCGATCTCCGTCAGTGCCAAGCTATGTTTTTAATTCTTTTTAGGTTATGTTTGTAAAAAGTTGTTTTTTTTCTTGATTTTATGTATGTCTTGGGTTAGTTTTGGTTAGCACTTGGTTAGATCCTGTTTGTTGAGCCCCCGTAGCGAGCGGATGGCCATGCGAAATAACTTAATTATTGCCGACATTCAGCCAGTCGCCGAAGGTCACCAGAAAAGATCAAATCAGACCGCTTTCTGAAGACGCTAGTTGAAAGCAATGGCACGGCATAATATTTTATTATGCCGTAGCAATGGCTTAAAATTAAAAAAGAAGAGCAGCAGCTGTCGGCCAGTGTTGCCGATTATCACATAATTATCAGATTTTAATATAATTTTACCAGCATTCTAATACAAAATTAGAAGATTACATGATTATATGGCTAATTCCCCCTATATATTTATCTATGTGGCTAATTAGAAGGAATATATTTTGCTTATCCCGCCATTTTCAGGTTTTAACATAATTTACATCAAAATCTGCTAATTTTGGCTTAGTCATTACATAATTTCATTTCATGCCATCGGCAACACTGCAGTGCCAGCTGATTTTTTCTTCTATTCTGGTATTCTGACGGACATTAAAATTTTGTAAACGTAAATATTTTAAATAGTTTTTAGACCTTCACCAGAAAGCTGATACAGACAGTGCCAGAGCCAGGAGGACTCAGACATACTTGGAACTAGTTTATCCGTGACTAGGCTGCGAAAAAAATCACGTCGAGGGGTGTCCTCTGTCCAGAAAATTGACTTTTTTCTTTTTCCTATCTCCAATTCTGTTATAGGCCTTCATCTCGGAAAAAAGCCTTCACTTTTATTTCAGTGTATTAGAGATTTAATGAAATGGCACAACCTCCTTCTCGTAATGTCTTTAAGATAGTACTTACAAACTTTATAAATTCATTTAAACCCAGACAGACAACAGGTAACTACATGGGCTCTGACAGATTTGGAAATAAATATTATGAGATACCTGTAAACTCGGTGAGCTCAAGGAGAAGGCCGAGCAGATGGTTCGAGCCTCCAGTTAAAGATGATTTTCAAAATGAGATGTCTTCTGAGTGGGAGTCATGGTTGAGAGGTATGTCTTCATTATTGTTAACTGTAGTGGTATGTTTAAATTGAAATTTGAATTTGGCAACACTTCTAATACCTACAGCATTTTTTTGATACACATCAGGCGTTAGCTCTTTTATCTTATTTTCTATTGGTGATTAGTAGTAAAACAACTTGAAAGGTCTAATTTTTTGGTTGGTTACGTGAAAAATAAATGAATGAATAATTGCTTTAGTAATAAAACATATTTGGGAGGTGCCCAATTAGTATTTGCATTATGACATTCACTTCTACTTGCTTTCTTTCTGCATAATTTATATTATATACATATAAAACGAGATCTGATTTTCTAGGTAGAAGAAAGGTAGTTCCAACAGATGAAGAAATAAGTAGAAATCTTGCAATAATGCAATTGAAGAAGGAAAATGCTGTTGCGATTGACGCTAAGGGAGGTGTTCCATCCTCTGTCGATAAAGGCTTTGAAAGTTTTCCAGATAGGCCAGATTATGAACGAATACCTGGAGAAAAGCTTAAATAACAGAATAGTAATTTTCTTATTTATTAGTGTTGTATAAAGTTTTCACTAGAGTGTGTGTTCTATTTATAAATTAATCAGTATAGAAAAATGATGAAATACATTATATAGTGGCTTTTATTTCAACACACTTAAAATGACAAAACATGTTTGAATTTTGAATGGGCTTCCAAATAAGTGTGATTCTGCCAAAATATCAAATGAAATAATAAAACCTCTTGAATAGTGTTAATCAACTAAGAAATTGTAATAACCAGGCTGAGTGAGATCGCCAACTGAATCTCCTAATGACATTCGTTTTTAAATATTTTATCTAAGTTACTTTTTAGCAAAATCGGTAATGAAATATAATTTTCAGTTTTTACCACGTTTATCTTTAAGTAATCGAAACAATGTTGAAAAAAGTGACTTCAGAAGGACATCAAATCTTCACAATGGAACTGCAATCCTATATATGCATATAGAATTGCAATTCTAGGAGATAGAAGTACCGAAATTTAAACATACTTTCTTTTGAAAAACAGGAATAATTATGATTTTGCCTTCTTTCGATGTAGGCGAGTTTCTAAATAGTTTTGAAATTTTTTTAATCGGATATCAAAAAAATCATATCTTTATAGAAAATTTTAACATAAAATTGCATAATTCACAAGCCAATACTATAAAAAATTATAAGAGTATAATATCGCTTCACAACTATTTTATAAAAAATATATTAACCACACAGCATGCAACTTGAATAAGTTCCAATAATACCTCTGCTATTATTGATCATATTAATTATAGCAGGTCAATAAAGCAAAAACATGTTCAATCTTTGTAAAAAGTAATTCACTTTCTGTTCATAATAATCTGCATATAACAATTACGCAAAAATATAAAATGCACAGAAAAAATGTAGTTATGAAAATGTAATTATATATAGACCATAAAAAATTGTGCATTATTTGAACATCAATCTAGCATAGCTAAAATAGGTTCGTTTCAAGAGCTCATAAAAATAATGCAACGATGTAAACAAAGCTCAAGCAATACCAAACCTTTGTTTATCCAAACCAAAATTATAAAATGTCAAGAAAATAATGATGGGTTAAATCTCTCGGTGTTGTCGGGCAGATGCGCTTGTTATTACCTACAGATGTTTACCTCCCTATGTGTACGTCACGCGACTGTGACGTCCCAGTCTCTTGTCATTCTCTCTCGGTGTTGTCGGTTAAAAGGGAGTTGCTGCAAATGATTAGCGAACGGGATAAACTGATAAACTATATGATAAAAACAGGCTAATAGAAGCCGAGTCCAGATTGAAAATGAGTTTAAGACAGTAAAAAACAGAGTGACGAAAAAAGTCATGTCCTTAAAAAATAGGGAATTTTGGAATAAATGGATAGAGACGGGTGGGGATACAAAAAAAGAAAATTTACAAACAGTTTTATTAAAAATAAAAAGTAGATAATCAATTAGTGTATCATAACATAAATGATGTGAGTTACTGATCAGAATAATGTAGCTAATATTAATAATCATTTCAGTAATGTAGGTAAAAATATATATGGATGTTGACCTCAAGTTAGGGAAATCATTTATGGAATGGAACTGAGTAATGAGGACGAGGAAGTGAACAATATTATTTCCAATTTAAAAAGAACTTCAGCTCCTGGTCATGATCAGATTAGTAAATGAGACGTTAAATAACGGTTTATTTCATAAAGAACTAAAAATATGTGGAATATAGCTCCGATTTATACAGCTGGTTTCTTTTTATGTTCGGCACACACACAAAAGGAAAATCCTATGCCACTCAACGAGCGGTGCGTGTGCGGAGAAGATGGTGAACGTTGGACTTGAAGCGCTGTATGTTGTAGTTTTCGGGAAAAACGTTACTGGGAAGTCCATTCAGCGCGAAACAGTCCTCCAGACAGGGACGTCCTAGGTGTTCGCAACTAAATCGTATGTTGATGAGCAGCTTGTGTCTGACGGGTGTTCCTGTTTGGCAGAACTCTGGGTGGAATCATAAGTGCCAGCTCGTTCGAACACCTTCCCTATAGTATCGATAGTAAAGAGATAGGTCCGCCACTTTTCTTCGATGCCCAAGGTCTTTAGTCAACTCTGGGTCATCTACAAGACGGACTGCTCTCCTGTGTATGGAGTCCAATATCTTAAGCAAGTGTTTAGGTGCCGAGCTCCACACATGAGAACAGTATTCCAGAGATGATCTTATCTGGGCCTTATAGAGCAGTAAGAGCCTGGGTGTATACTACTTTTTGCTCTATAGAGTGCTCCTAGCTTTTGTGCTGCTGCCTTGGCGATTTTGGTGACGTGATTACGTCAAGACATGTTGTTTTATACGTAGATGCCCAGCAAGCTTATGGATGAGGCCAGAGTCAGTGTTTGTCCTGTTATTTATGTCAGATCCTGCGGTGTTTGCATTTTTTGAGAAGACGGCTGCTTGAGTCTTTCCTGCGTTAAACTGGACATTATTTTCCTCACTCCATTCCACGATGGCGTTCATATTCTCATTGATGGCAGCAATCTGATTTTCACGCTCGCGTTGGAAACAAGCAGCGGTCATTGGAGTCCGCGACATGAATGAGGATATAAGAGTGCTGTTGTCTGCAAAGCTGTAAATAGAATTGTTTGTCCTGTCTAAGAGATCGTTGATATAAAGCAGGAACAGTGTGGGATATAATATACACCCTTGCGAGGAGCTCCGGCATTGATTTGAAATTCCTCCGAGAGATGTCCATCAATACCAACTCGGATGCTTCGATCCCTTAAGAAATTGGAAAGCCATAGAAGTAGTGCTGGTATGTTGTCAATTTGCTTAACAATCCGTCATGCCACATCCTATCAAATGCTTTGGATATGTCGAGAGCCACTGCACGAGCTTCGCCGTAACTATCGATGGCTTTGGTCCATAGGTAGGTCACGTTGATCTGGCTTGCGGAAGTCATACTGGCGATCGCTTATGATGCCTGCCGATTCGAGATATTTTAAGAGCTGTTCGTTGCTCAGTTTCTTCATGACTTTGGACATTATGGAAACTAAGGCAATTGGACGGTAGTTATTTGGAATCGTTTTTTTACCTTTCTTCGGGATTGGTTGCAATTAAGCGCATTTCCAGCTAGAAGGAAAGCATGTAGTTCTGTATGATAGGGAGAAAAGCCTGCATAGTGAAGCTGTTAGTTCAGCAGCACATTTCTTAATTACTATTACTGGAACGCCATCCGGTCCTGTGGCCTTGTTAGTGTCTAGGCTTTTGAGTCTTTGTTTCACTTCGCGTTGGCGAAATACCAGACCAGGCATTGAGGAATTCACTCTCGGGATAGTTGGGGGATTTTCTTGATGATCTAAGGTAGAATTTGATGCAAATATTTCGGCAAGAATGTTCGCTTTTTCTTTGGCCGTTTCCGCTATTGAGCCATCATCTTTGGTCGGTGGTGGGATTGACGTCTTTGAGAAACCCTGACTGACAGCTTTGGCAACTGACCAAAAAGATCTTGATCCGTTTAGGACAGTTGAGAAGTTTGTTCTTGATCAGCTCGTTATATCATTCCTTGCTCTCGTTAATGGTTAGCTTACACTGGTTTCTACTCGTGATGAAAATATTTCGATTCTCGGCTATCGGATCTCGGCGCCATTTGTGGTAGGCGGCATTTTTAGCATTGACTGCTCTTGAGCAGTTTTCCCACAGAGACAAGGTTTGTCTCTGGTTGGATATACGTATCATAGAAGAGGGGATGAAAGCTTCCATATCAGTTAGGATAACTTGAGTTATCTCATTAGCAGATTCAGAGGTGTTTTGATTCCTAAAGCAGACATCTTTCCAAGGAAGATCACGCCACTTTGCAAATTTATAGTGCCAAACCTTTCGGGGTACCTGTGGCTCCTGTATTTTGATAGCAAGTTCACAGGTTGCGGAGATAAGATTGTGATCTGATGAGCCCAACGGAGGTTGGACAGTTACGGTGTAGAGGTCGGTGTAGGTTTGACGGAAAACCTAAATAACTATCGGCCAATTACAGTAATTTCCACTTATCAAAAGACCCGGAAACTGTCATCAAAAATAGACTGGTTTCTCGCGTTACACGGTTTATTATGCTGGCTGAATATCAATATGGTTTTGTACAAAATAGGAATACATCAAGGGCTAATGAACAAAATATCTAGCGAAATTGATAATAAAAAAATTGTAGTTGCAGTGTTTATCGATTTAAGAAAAGCACTTGTTGCAAGTATAGATATTTTACTGAGTAAATTAATGCAGTCGCTGGGTTTCCGAGGTGCAGTATACAATTTAATAAAATCATATCTAACTAACAGACAACATATGTGAGCTTGGGGTCAATTTGTAGTGATGAACAGCCCTGTAATTGTGGAGTCCCCCAAGGTTCGGTCCTTGGACACCTGTTTTATGTATTATATGTCTTGAACCTGGGGTTGGCAGGATTAAGGGCTAGATACTTTACACACAGATTACCCTCACCTGTGTTTTTCATTTGCAGATTAATAGTGATCTTGTATTCACGTTGGCTCTTATACAATAAATTAAAATTTAATGCTGATGAAACAAAATGTATGCTTTTTCGACAAAAAACAGACTTGTTCATATTTCAGATATTAAAATAAGCAGTATGAGTATTGAAAGAGTAAAAACAATTAAATACTTGGAATATATGGTGGATATAGTTGAAACTTAAATTCTGGTGATCATCTGTATTATGTATCTCAAAGAGTGACTATGATTGGTGCATTGTATCGATGTAGCTATATTACCATTGTCTTTTCAAGAATAATCAATGCTATTACCTTAGCCATCGACGCAAAGTAAATATTTATAAAGCCTATGTCCTGTCCCATTTTAGATATATGCTATATGTATGGAGTACTTGCGGGGGGAGAGGGGGTGGGGGTTGGGTAGATTCAGTTCATGCAAATTTTACAAAATAAAATTTATAAAATACCTTTCGTTATAACTGGCTAACTCCAACTCGGGATCTGTCAGAAGTAAAGTTGGTCTTAGTAATCCAATAACTCAGGCTATAGGCAAATACAATCATCAGTTACCAGATACTTTAAAAAATATGATATATTATAATGCATTTTTAATACAACTCAAAAGCCACCTGAATTTGTGAAACATGGATGCTAGTTATTATGCTGCATGTTATTTCAGTTGTATTGTTGCTGAGGTTCTATTAATCATATATACTAAATGATATATGTTTGTTGTTAGCTACACTATATTTAGAATTATATTTATGCTGAGGTTTTACTAATCATATATTGTGAATGATATGTTTGTTGTTAGCTACACTATATTTAGAATGATATTTATCTGCTCTTTCCTATATATACCAGTGTTGATTACACTACTTAGAGAATTTAAACACCTATGTATTGTAAATTATATTTTTGAATAATAAAACTTTAAAAACATATTTTATTTATTTATTCAACGGGATAAACCCAATCGTACAAACTACTTACAAGTTACAACACAACTCAATAAAATTTAAATCTAAGAAAATAATAACAATACTATACAATACATTTCAGTCGAACATGACTCCGAAATAAATTACATATTAAAACATGATAAAATAAGTGGTGTAGCTAAAAAACAATTAAACATTTAAAAAATAAAAAACAACAAGCAAGCAAAAATTTCAAAAAACCAGTACATCAATCGCACTAAGTTACTTCAAATTTAAACAGTGCCTACTAGCGCAGAGAGGACTTAATACAACCAAAAGGAGTACCAAACACATCCACCTTGATTTCGTGGGCACATGCCATAGCACGATTAATCGAGTTAAACTGCGCATAAAGGCTGCGATGATATTCCAAGGTGAATGTGTTAACGACCCTAAGGTCTCTTGCAGGAACATTTATGTTTGCAGTTCAGCACAATCCACATAATTATTCAGAAACTTGCGCACAAAAAGCTGATCACTAATCTTGCACCTATCACACATGGACTGAAGATTTAACATGTTCATCAAAGAAGGATAATCAATAGATTACGAAGGTATGTGCAGCTTGAAGCCAACATAGCGCAGGATTTTTTCTGTACGCGTTCTAGTGCATTTATATGCACCAAAAAGTGTGTTTATCAACCAGCAGACCATGGTCAATTCTATCAAAAGCCTTGGAGAAGTCAGTGTATACTGAGTCAATCGACACTCCACCCTCTAATGCCTCCGATAGAGCCCTTTCATATACTATTAGGTTTGTTGTTATTCAGCGACCACCAAAAAAACCATGCTGTTCAGAAATAATGACATTATGAAACATTCTGTTTAAAAAGTTATTCACCAGTGACTCAAAGACTTTAGGGAACTGAGATGTCAAAATTATAGGACGATAGCCCTCAATATCACTCTTATCCCCATTGTTCTTGACGATGGGGCATACAAAAGAATAGGTACTTCCAGGAGTGCCAGAAGTATCCCTGAGACCAACGATTTGTTAAATATAAGCCACTAATGGCCTGGCCATTGCAAAAGCACAGCTTTTCAGAAATAGAGGAGGTATCCCATCAGAACCCGGTGACATCTTCGTATCCAACTGAGACAACTTTCCATAAATATCCGAGATCTTTTTAGCACAAGACTATTAACAGGAACAATATTACGAAGCTGAAAAGGAATACTTGGGGTGTCCAGCACCGATGCTGAATAGTCAGATGGCTTGTACACGAAGAAGAATGCTCTCACCATCGATCAATATTCTCTCCCTATATCTCATTGTTGAAGGCACTCATTACGCATAGTTTTGGAGTGAATGTACTTCCAAAAACTCTTGGGATCCTGCAAAACATTACCTTCAGTTCAAGCAATATACATTTTATAACATTCAACAGCTTGACATTTACATAGAGACCTCAAATCCCGAAACCAATTATAATCAGACATACTATCAGACATCTGCAATTTTTTTCTGCAGGGTATTGTTTTTACGTTCAGTACTAAACCATATAGGGAATTTAAAACTATTTTTAGTCTTAATCTTAGGCGTAAACATCTCAATGACGGAGTGCAATTTTAGCTCGTGTCCGTAACAGAATGTTACACGTGCACCCTGAGTAACGCTAAAGAGCTAGAGCTGTTGGCATGGCAGCCAGTCTACTTTCAGATCTCCTGGCAACTACACACATATGAAATAAACGAACCCAATAGCCTTTCTCAAGGCTGCTTGACAAGAGACCTGGATGATGTAACCGGATCTGCCAACTGAATAGTGAAGGCAGCAGTAGATCTAAATGCCAATTTTTATCAAGACTATTGAAAGACAATAATATTGACTTAGTGCTAATTCAGGAAACCCACTTAAAGATGAAAATCAAGCTCGAACAAGAGCAAAAATTCCTGGCTATGACATCATTGGTATATCATCATACATCGATAATGTCAAACTGCTCTCCCTCAGCTCAGATGAGGACATCCATAGAATAGACGTCGAGATTGGAAGAATGAAGGTTGTGTTAATATATACAAGCCGCCAGCAGCTACCTGAACACCACAAAATCTCCCATCCCCCTCCCCCTCCCCCAAGTATTTATGCAGGCGATTTCAATAGTCATCACACCAGATGGAAATATGACGCGAACGACCATAATGGAGAAATGCTCGTGGAATGGCCGAAGAACCTCCAGCTAATATTCGATGCCAAAGACAGAGGCTCCTTTATTATATCTGCTGCATAGAACAGAGAATATAACCCTGATTTAACATTTGTAACATCAAAATGGCCAACATATAAATATATCAAAAACCGTTCTTCCCCTTCCCGAAAAGTCAGCATCGATCCATTATACTGAAAGTAGGCATCCAAATCCCACTTGTAAGATCCTTCCCCAGGCCCAGATGGAACTTCCAAAAAGCAAACTGGACAAAATTTAAATCAGACCTGGATAGCTGTATCCGATGGATCCCACCCAAACACGGAAACTACAAAAGGTTCGTGGGGGCTGTCATTTGCATAGAGAGAAAACATATCTCTAGAGGCTTCCGAAAAGAATATATTCCAGGTTGGAATGCGGAATATGAGTCCATGTACAAAGACTTCCTCGAAAGCGGAGACTCTGAAATAGCAGATGAACTGCTATATTCTCTCGATGCAGCCCGCAGGGAAAAGTGGATGAGAACTTGATTTCAAACACTCAAGCAGGAAAGCATGTAGCCTACTCAGAAAATTAGGTGCGAGTAACCCTCCTACACGAAATGATAGTGAAATCACACCAAATCAGGTCGCTGATCGCATAGTTAACATGTCGAGAGCCCCTAGAGATAGATCTCATACTACAGAGATTAAACACGAACTGAATAACCTGATAAACAACAGTCCGGATGAGTTCCCCCTCTCAAGGCCTTTTTATCTCGAAGAGATTGGATAAGCGCTTATGAACATCAAAGCCAATAAAGCCCCAGGATTCGTTGGAATTCATAATGAATTTTTAACAAACACTGGTCCCCGCACTAGAAGATGGCTCGCTGATTTATTTTCTGACATACTTAATGCCCGCTCCAAGGAATAAAAAAAAAACAAAAATCATAGGTATCCTTAAACCCGGCAAACCAAAAACCAGCGCAGAAAGCTACCGACCAATATCTCTTCTAAGTGCGTGCTATAAACTCTTGGAAAGGCTGATCCTTGAAAGGATAAAAGACAAGGTGAATGAACACATTTCAACATACCAAGCGGGCTTCCGTGCGAGACGTAACTGCACAGACCAAGTACTGAGCTTGACAACCTTCATAGAAACGGGGTTTTAAGAAGGCCTAAAACGTTAGCTGTGATCATAGACCTAACGGCTGCTTATCTTATGACACCGTCTAGAGGCAGGGATTTCTGTATAAATTCCTAACAATCATGTCCAACAGAAAACTAACTCAGCTACTGGATAACATGCTGAGCGAGAGGCTGTTCCAGGTAGTTATGGGAGGCCAGATCAGTAGGGTGAGACACTTGCAGAATGGGCTACCACATGGCTCGGTCCTTGCCCCAGTCGTCTTTAACATCTATATCGCGGACATGCCGGAACCCTTATCAAAGAGATTCGTATATGCCGATGACATGGCCCTAGCGGTCAAGCGAACATCTATCCTAAGCAGCGACCTTCAGAGCCTGGCGGAATACTACCGGAAATGGAGGCTAACCTCCAACCCAAACAAAATTGAAGGTACCTGCTTCCATCTAAATAATAAGCTGATAAATCGACAACTAGCAATATATTTTAATAGTACGCTGCTCAAATCAATCCGACTAGGAGTCACCATGGACTAACCTTCAAGCAGCATCTTCATAACACCTCAGCCAAATTCCGTTCAAGAAATAATATTATCCAGAAACCTTGCGGCACCACTTGGGAAGCAACAGCATCAGCAAACACTCTACGTAGCTCTGCTCTGGGTCTCGTATACAGTCCTGCGGAATACGCTGCCCCCTGTATGAATAAACAGTAGACATGTCCACACAAACTCGACACACAACTGAACTGCACGATGCGCAACATCACTGGATGCATCAAATCCATCCCGACATACTGGCTACCAACACTCAGCCATATTGCTCCGCCACAGCCCAGAAGACAAGATGCTCTAGCTCGCCAATACCATAATATAATGGCTGATCAACATATATGAGGACATTGGTAAAGCAACTTTTAGCCGACTTAAATCCCGAAGACCATCAGTCAAGACCGCATTAGAACTGTGCGCAAGCGACTTCAACGTGGAACAGAGATGGAAGGAGACCTGGGAACAGTCCACACCGCCGGATGTGTTTTCTATAGAGACAGTCCAAAGTAAGCCCACTGGATACGACCTCCCACGGCAAATATGGAAGACTGCCAACAGAATCCGAACTATACACGGTCGATGTGCGGACATGCTACACAAATGGGGTAAGCTGCCTTCATGAATGTGACTACGGGGATCCCATCCAAACCATAACCCACATTGTCCAACATTGTGGAAATAGAGCAACCCAGGAGACGCAGACGACTTTCCATCCCTTACCTTACACCCTCCGATGTCCAATGGATCAAAAACCTGGATCTGGCACTGTGAAATATAAATAACTGTGATATTTTTATATTTTGTATTTTGTGGCTATAGTAATTTGAATTCATATGTTAAGCCATATGATAAATAAATATATAAATAATCTCAATGACGTCATTTATCACACTTTACAAACAGTTAACATCACTATCAACATCCGTGATCAAAATACTATCCCAGTCAGTGGCGGATTTGCAGTCTCGGCCGCCCTAGGCCCCAAGCTATCAGCCGCCCCTTACTTTACTGACCTAGGTACGTAATATACTATTTTGACACGATTAAAGCTGGCCGCCCTAGGCCCGGGCCTTAGGGTAAATCCGCCACTGATCCCAGTATACATCTAATAATAGAGTAGGTATTTATCTTATTAAAATTACATTTATTATCATCATAAATTTCATCCTCAAAAACTAAAACATCATAATTAAAATCACACTCTAATTTAATCAGCAAAGCTGGATGATGCATCACATTTTATTAAAGCCTCATCTACACATAGCACTTTATCACACTGGATATTGGTAAAAACTAAGTCCAAAAATACACCATTGGCATTTGGAATGTCATTAATTTGGGCAGCACGATTTATAATCGGTTGGGTGGGTTTAAATAAATGTGTAAATAAAATATATATTTATTAATTTATGTATTTGTGTAGAGTTTTTCATAAATTTTTCCGCCATTCTGCTGCTATTGAGAGATTCCAGATATCAAGACAAATATATTGTATATTCGACACTCCAAATTCTAGCTCCAAAATTAAAACAGAAATGTTTTTGTCATGTAACATGTAACTAACTACAAGTTGATTAGGGACTAGGGTATACAATAGCAGTATTTTCTATGCTATAGATTCCCTTGGCAGTAAAATGTGAAGTATAAACTTAGATCTTTACTGCACTTTTATCTTTACTGAACATAAATTACATCTTGGTGTCACAATCTCAGTACGTCAAGGTACCAACTATCTTAAAAATTAGGGGTCCTATCAAAATCAAACTACTCTATATAGTTTGACCGTAAAATTTATATTTACAGTACCCTACTTGTTCTATTGGAAGAATTAAGGTATGCTAATTGGCCTATGTGTGATGGTACCGAAGTGCAGACAATAAGTGTTGCGCAAATTACATAAAGCGATAATAGTTCATTGAAATGGAACAAGGTAGATACGTCAAGGGAATGAAGAAAATGTGTAATTTGTAAGTTGCAGGCTAGACAGAATAGAATACCATTATTATTGTCCGACAGGCTGACAATGGCAAACCATATTTTCAGTTACGAAATAAACTGGACTATTTCAAGCACAACTTAACATAAATTCCTGCCGCTAATTTTTGAAAATCGAGACGTCACCACTTTGGGTGGTATCTTCAATATTTTATTTTTTCCCTATAAATGGGAAATGCATTGACACCCCCTGCAACAATTACAAGTATTTCCGAAATGTAGTAATTTTCTAATTAAAGCAGTTTGATATAATATAGTATTACATAACAAGTGTTGAAAGTACCAGTTTTCAAACGAGTAATATATACTATTATACTAAACATTTTACACTACTCCAGTGCTGTAAGGCACTTTCTAGCAAAGTTAATTGTGCTTTTTTCTCATTTTCCTAAGTGATCATGGAAAAAATATTTATCTGGTCTGCTTGAACTATAAACCATACCTCGTTATAAGCTCTTAGGCAGCAGTTACCACTAATAGCGAACCAAGAATCGCTGTCTATATTTTAATAATTAAATTCTGACTAATACGCAAATATTACATAAATTAAACCATAAAAGCGATGCCGGCTCGCGACTTTACTAGCCTTGGTTCAAAGGTAATCTCGCCGCTTCCCCCACCGTGAAGGTACTTACTTACCATAGGGTTCCCACGTGTGTGTATATGGTACCCATCCTAAACAATAGATTTTAGTTTACATGCGATCTCAAACATAAAAACATTGTTATAAGAAAAAGGCGGTATAAAGTTAATATCAAAAATGTGTGACATAAGTAATTCCCGTAAAGTTTTTGTGTGGGCACTCGTAGTGATTTTAGCGCAAAAAATTGCGGCTGAGCCTCAGCTGGACTTGCCTCAATATGAACCCAATTCCGGGAACTATCCACAAAATCCAAGTTTCGTTCCTAATCCCAACTATTCACCTTTAAATCCTTATAATATTCAAAATGTAGGGGCTCAAAATATTCCTAGTGGATACCCTAATCAGGGGGGCAATATTTCTCCGCAAAATAAGCCGGGTGACGATCGGGGCTTATACAAAGACAGTTCGCAAAGTATCAATAAGGCCTATAGAGGAGATGTGAGAGGTTTGCTGCAAGCTTTGGAACTGCAGTCCTCTCAGCAATGTACGAATAATGTGGCTGCCCAATGGAATTTTGAAACTAATGTGAATCAGGCTACCCAACTTGAGGCGGTAAGTCTTGTCAATGGTAAATTTTTCTGGCATAATTTAACAAAAAGATGATAAATTAGGTCCATTTTCTTTGACGCTCTTAGAGAATTTTGAAAAAGCTGAGCAATCAATTTGCAAGTTATCATGGGCTTTGGACTTATTTCGGTGCAAGGCTTTTTTCAAAATATCTGATGGAGCTGTTGTGATGCCTAATCCCAATGTCTCAAATTGGTGTTGGCAATTTTACGAGTTCGCGGATTTTTTCATATCTTTCCATATTTATTAAAATATTTATATTTATTTTGCTCGTTATTAGCAAGAAAATTTTACAGGTTCTACTTATTTTCCCAATTTCTTTAAACATCTACAGTGCGCTGCAGGGCTTTCTGCAGAGTTACTTTAGAATTCAAATATGATATCGTCCCAAACTATCTTTCTTAGATAGTTGGATATAATTTTGGCAAGGTAATAAATAAGTAGAAATTAGTGTCATTTATTACAGTTTTCTACCATTCTGTTTATACCGTGGTGACGAACAGACGTCTAATTTGAAATATAATGATCATGTAATTCGCCTTTTATCAGGACTTCTTCAATGATTTTAAAACATTATTTTTTTTTTCGTTACAATTTGCCGTCACTTTGCACTCACCTATTAAAAACTCGCAAATTGCTTCTGAGTTTGGAACGTCTGAGAGCTAGATATAGCTTAAGTTAATGAGCCAGCAAGGAATTTTTTAAGACTTGGAAAAACCGATACATCTGATTTTTCTTAGCAAAAATCTTTTATCAGAACTTTTTCAATGATTTTAACACATTTTTTTGTTGTTAAAATTTGCTTTTACATTGCACTCACCTTTGAAAAAGTCGCAAATTACTTTTGAGTTTGGAAGGTCTGAGAGCGAGATATAGCTTAAATTAATGTGCCAGCAAGGAATTTTTTAAGACTTGGAAAAACCTATACATCTGATTTTTCTTAGCAAATATCTTTTATTAGACCTTCTTTAATGATTTTAACACATCATTTTTTTTTTGTTAAATTTACTGTCACTTTTTCCTCACCTATTAAAAACTGTCAAATTGCTTCTGAATTTGGAAGGTCTGAGAGCTTAAATTAATGAGCTTGCAAGGATTTTTTTAAGACTTGGAAAAATCGATACATCTGATTTTTCTTAGCAAATAACTTTTTTCAGAACATCTTCAATGATTTTAACACATTATTTGTTTTTGTTAAAATTTGCCGTTACTTTGCACTCTTCTATTAAAAACTCGTAAATTGCTTCTGAGTTTGGAAGGTTTGAGAGCGAGATATAGCTTAAATTAATGAGCCAACAAGGAATGTTTTAAGACTTGGAAAAACCGATACATCTGATTTTTCTTAGCAAATATCTTTTATCAGAACTTCTTCAATGATTTTAACACATTATTTTTTTTTGTTAAAATTTACTGTCACTTTGCACTCACCTGTTAAAAACTCGTAAATTGCTTCTGAGTTTGGAAGGTTTGAGAGCGAGATATAGCTTAAATTAATGAGCCAACAAGGAATGTTTTAAGACTTGAAAAAACCGATACATCTGATTTTTCTTAGCAAATATCTTTTATCAGAACTTCTTCAATGATTTTAACACATTATTTTTTTTTGTTAAAATTTACTGTCATTTGCACTCACCTATTAAAAACTGGAAAATTGCTTCTGAATTTGGAAGGTCTGAGACCGAGATATAGCTTAAATTAATGATCCACCAAGGATTTTTTAAAGATTTGGAAAAACCGATACATCTGATTTTTCTTAGCAAATATCTTTTATCAAAACTTCTTCAATGATTTTAACACATTATTTTTTTTGTTCTAATTTGCTGTCACTTTGCACTCACCGATTAAAAGCTTGCAAATTGCTTCTGAGTTTCTAAGGCCTGAGAACGAGATATAGCTTAAATTAATGATCCACCAAAGATTTTTTAAAGATTTGGAAAAACCGATACATCTGATTTTTCTTAGCAAATATCTTTTATCAGAACTTCTTTAATGATTTTAACACATTATTTTTTTGTTGTTAAAATTTGATGATACTTTGCACTCACCTATTAAAAACTCGTAAATTGCTTCTGAGTTTGGAAGGTCTGTGAGCGAGATATAGCTCAAATTAATGAGCCAGCAAGGAATTTTTTAAGACTTGGAAAAACCGTTACATCTGATTTTTTTTAGCAAATATCTTTTATCAGAACTTCTTCAATGATTTTAACACATTATTTTTTTTTTGTTAAAATTTGCTGTCACTTTGCCCTCACTGATTAAAAGCTCGCAAATTGCTTCTGAGTTTATAACGCCTGAGAGCCAGATATAGCTTAAATTATTAATGAGCCAACAAGGATTTTTTAAAGATTTTGAAAAATCGATACATCTAATTTTTCTTAGCAAATAACATTATCTGTTTGTCCTAAATTCGAGCCAAGCTATTGAGTCCTTGGAAACTATCCACGGTTAAATTGTTGCATGGATGAAAAATTTAATTCCAGACAATTATGGTCAAAAGAAATTGGCATCTTCAAATAAAAATTTTAGGAAAGAAGCGTTTTATTTTTGAAGTGAAAACTTCTTAAGGCGGGTTCAGCACACTTTTTCTGGGTAGTGAATGGAACTCAGCAGTCATGTAATGCGCCACGCCCAAGTATGTAATATCTTATGCTCAATTTTCCTGAAAACAGTTGCGAGTTGAAATTTGTAATATCTGTAAAAAAATTTATTGATTTTGATGAAATTTTCTGGATACGATCCTTTTGACGGTTTTTCGAACCATGTTAAAATTGGCGAGGATGGGAAAAAGGCTAGTATTTTTTTGGGCGTGTATATGTTAAAAAAGGGGTCTGTTTGGGTCGTTCTCGTTCTAGCGCCGAAAAAATCAGAAGAGGATCGAAAAAACCGAAATGACAATTCGATAAAAAATTTAGAGGAGAAAAACTCTGCAAATGCTTCTCTTTTGAGGGAAAATGTAAAAATAATGAAATAAGGCAATTTTTTTCTCGGATAATAATATTTTTATAGAAAAATCGATTACTAGATGAGAATCTACATACAAAACCAAACTTTTTAGAAATGATGATACTTTTTATACAGGGTGAGTTAGTTGAATTATAAACTTTTTGTCACTTCGAATTTTAACACGACACATACTATTTTATACTGGAAACCGAATAATCTGGAGCAAACTCTATTTTTTTTTGAAGTTTTCATTTCTGTCTTGTGGTGTTGAGCTCACACTGTGTTTTCCTGGGCTTAATTTTTTAACATATGGACTTGGTTTTTATATATTTTTTTAGGAACTATTGGTTACCCCAAATTAATTAAGAATCAGTCCTATTAATAGATCTAAAATATTCTCTTAAGCGATAATATGTTAGAAGGAAATAAATTGCTTCCTTATTTATATGTATATTGGTGACGTTTTACTTTTATAGTCAGGGGTTAGTTGGATGCGACGCACACGGGCGCCAGCATTAAGGGGGTGCCCATTCGACGACGCAAAAAAAATATTTTTACTTAAATTTAAGAAAAAATACGTGTACGCACAAACGCAGCAAGTCACGAGACCAGAACATTATTTATTTATTCTCGTTTACTGTGAAATTAAATAATTGATTTATATCCTAATATTTCAATATTTTTAAGAATATTTTTAATCCTTCCAGTAACTGTCCGATCATTTCCGAAATTAAAATTAATAAAAAAACATTTATGAATGACCGTAGAACAAGAAAAACTAACAAATTTTACCATTATGAGCATCGGAAATTTAATTTAAAAAAATATTGACACAAAAGAAATAATTTCTGAATTTGCAGCAAGAAAATCCAGAATAATTGGGTCATATAACCTATGATTGTTGTCCGTTTTTAGTTGTAATTTTATGCATGTGTTTTATACGTAAAAATCATTGGAATCAATTATTGCTTCATTTTTTATATTAAATATATTTAATGTTTTATCACTGTTTTCATTTAAAAAATATGTGTTCTTTTAATATGACAAGAAGGTTGTTTAGGTCTGTGTGCTAAGTTCTTGCAAAATTTGGATCAGTTTATTTTTTTATATGATATTAGAAATTAATTATATTTTCTATTTTATATTTGCTTTTCTTAATTATTTACTTTTTTATCTTCAATTTTCGGCTGTTTTTTATATTTTTAATTTTAATTTCTGTAATATTTAATAAAGAAAAAAATATTTAAAATAAAACATAAATACATACTATATTTCTTTACCTGGTATAGGTTGCGGCATAACAAAAAAAATCACACGGGCGTCACGCATCCCAGGACGCATATTTGCAAACGACAGACGCGATAGAAGCTTGCCATAGGGTAATCGTAATATAAATGTAGTTGTTTTTCATGCGAGAAACAGTGTCACGATGATCCATTAATTTCGAATCTGTTATCTCTCTGAGCAACACACTCAATTTTACAAATCTGACGAACCATTCCCTTGGAGCTCTTTTATCTCTGAATTGCCTGCTCCATTCTCATACATGGAGCAACAGCATTAAACCTACTCTCTTTGTCTCTTGCCACAAAATGTCCTTGGATGAATTTCCAGTAAAGGTAAGGGTTTTCCACCTCTAGTTTCCTCAAATACTAGGACCCATATCTCAGGTACTTAATTTATGCAATCGAACTGGCACACAGAAATCAGTGACTCTACAGTCTTCACGTGCAGGTGATTGAGATACCTTCCCGACCAGCATATAGCAAATTTTTCACTAGACGATTATGTATAAAACATTTCCCCAGTATTTGCAAAGTTCAGATTTTTCTTCAGATTCTTTGACAAATTTTGCGAACTTGGTTTTCAGATTTTCTTATTTGGATCTTAGTGTATTAAATTTTACCTGGCGTGGCATTATGTCTCTTGAAAAGTGCACTTATGCCTTTTGCACTCCTGATATAAGATCTGCAAATTATATGCTGATATTAAATAATGATGAAAATAATGTTACGACAACATCAGGCATGAAGCCCAAATTGTTCCTACTGATTTTACTGCATTCTAGAACCTAGACCTTCATGAGTTAAATCAGTTGAGAACAACATAAGTGGCTCATTTCTTTTAGTTAGACTGACACAGATAAATTATGTTATTGCACATTCTGACTAGAAAAATCTTCATCATTATTACAAAATCACCAATGTTTAGCATTGATTCTCTGATGTCACTGAGTGTGGACCCGTAGCCAGGACTTATAAATGGCTCTAAAACCTCATTTGATTATTCAAATGTAACTTCACAAAAACTTAACTGAAGGTTGCTGTTGGGAGCTCATAGCATATTCAACCTCCCTCTTTAGATCAGCTACCCGGCTGAAAACTTCTCCTTGGACGAAACCAGCAGCGGATAAAAACATGTTTGCTCTTAGAGATTCAGCTGCTCTGTACTTTGTTTTTCTGTTAATACCTTTGGCCCCTTTTCTGGCTTAACCACATATTGTACATTGGTGATCATCTGCTTTCTAATCAACTGTTGAAGGTAGACGAGGGGTAATCACCGATCTTCTAAGAGGATGGGTATTTGATTTGACTGTCGTAGCTTGCTCAGAAAAGATTAGTTTGTTCCAGGTTTTTTTTCGGTGTTATATGACTTATAGCACTTGTTACAATGAAAATATTTGATCCTTTTCACTCATTAATTTCAATTGTTCCTGAACTTCTTGCCGTAATTTTGCAACATTTCGAACTCTTTTCCAGTCGCAGTTAATGTTAGCTTTCCTTTTGTATTATTTTGGCATATGACACATTTTTCTTTGTTGAAGGAGTCCTCAGATCTTGAGGAGCTCTGGGTCATCACAAAATTGTCATTAAGTCCAAATCCAGTACGTTACTTAAAATTGTTCTTCCTCTTGCCGTATTTTTGCAGCATCTCAAACTCTCTTCTGTCGAGTCGCAGTTAATGTTAGTTTTCTTTTATATTATTTTGGCATATGACAAATTTATCTTTGTTGAAGCAGTCCTTAGATTTTTCAGTTAGCGGCACTCTGTCAGGAAGTAAAGATCCTCCTCTACCACACCTGCTCCGCTAATGTTTACAATGTTAAATCAACGATAAACCTGAAACAAAAACAATATTAAAATAAATCTCTCAATATGGTGGCAGAAGGGTTGCGCTGAGGAGGACTACTAACTTGACCCCTAAAACCAATGTTTTGATGCCAGAATGAAGCATATAGGTCTCATGCTCCTGAAATATTACATCATCACTGCATCACTGCACTGCATCCGTCCGCTCCCTTTAAAAAAAGTGGTTCAGAAAGGTGTGGCCCGGATCAAAATTATCTATCCAAGATAAATTACTTCTCTAATGATTCAAAAACACAAATCAAAAATAAAATTACCTGGGCAAAATTTTTTTTACGGGGGTATATAAAGAGAGCGGGATTATTAAACTTTATCTATGAGTTAAGCACATCATCATTGTTGAAAAATGAAAAAAAAAATCAAGATTGTATTTTAAAAATGAAGTTGATGATGGTGATCAAAACCGAAACGTCGAATTAAAAAATCTGATAGCATCGTACTCTAGAATAATAGCACTGATATCGCAAATGTAATATTTCATCTTATTGAATAAAAACAGGAATAAATATAAAAACGATTTAAAAAATGCAATTTTTTCTCAAAATTTCTAAAATTTAATGACTTCTTTTTACCATATTATTCGGCATAAAATTCCGTAATATTGCCATAATTTAACCGATCCCGTATCTCAGTTTCCCCACATTTCTATGGGGAAGCTGGAATATGGGACTTCCTGTATTGGGCTCTTATTTATTGGAGCCCTCTATTTACAGCGAAACCTTTAAGGGAAAGAATATTCTAAATATTTGAAAGTTGTAAGGATTTAAGAGAACCTAGGAACCTGGTAATACCAGAACCAGGTGACTTAAAAACGAGCGGCAGCGGCATATAAAACTTGTAGTTTTTAAATTAAATAAAATTTTTTCAAAATAGTTCATGTATTGGTCCTGTCATCATAAAAGGTTTTTATAAGTAATTAGCGAGATAAACATGTAAGCAAAAAAATTAGAACAAACAATTCAATAAAAAAATTATTATTGTAACTAATTCGATAACAAGGGCAGCGATTTATCTCATGGGATGGAGCAAAAAATCAAGGCGATAATCACCTTAATTATTGTACTATAAACTTTAAGCCTAACTAAAATTTATAAAAAAAAATTACGGAAATATTTAATATAAATTAAAATCATCACGGAATTCACAGATTATTTATTTGTTTGTCAGAGTTTGAACTATTTTGTTAAAAAATGTTTAAAAAATAGTAAACAAATGCCTAGTAATACCACGTAGTTTGGGCATCTGATTTCTGCATAAAATTATAGGCATATTAAGGTGGATTTGGATCTATATACAGGGTATCCCACGTTTGGTCGTACCAGTACAGATTATAGAAGAGATGTAACGTCGTTTAAATTAGAGAAAAAATACCTGTTTTTGGAGAATCATTCATTATAGGATGGCAGTGTTGTCAAATTGGATTTAATTTTAGAGATACTTAGAGTATATGTAAAAGTCCTTCAAAATTAATTTTGGGATTTACTCAAAACTATTGACTTTAGAAAAATATCCCATGGCAGATTTATATATTTTCTTGTCTGCGACTTGAAATGCTCGAATTTGTTATGTGAAGTTCAATTATTCATCCTAATCATCTAACGGCCGGCTTATATATGTGCGACTTTTCCTTTCCTTTGATGAGAGTAGATAAAAAAATATACAATAAATCCATTTTTATTATATTGCAGCATGAAAAAACAAACTGTCTACAATGTGAATATTGTGAATACTGTAGGGGGTTGTACTTTTTAAGCTTTGCTTCTGTGAAATGCCTTAAGTATAAGATTTAATTTTGCATATTTTTATATTGGAAAAGTATAAGTATTTTACTGTTATTGGCGGCGGCCTAAGACCGGCCTTAAGTTTAGCCGCATTTATGTCTGCACAACCTGCACACCCCTAAGAACGGCCCTGCCCAGCCCAGCCCTAATAAAAAAAAACCGCACATCTTTATATTCTATTTCAACAAAGTAGAGTTCATAGTGAATATATCAATCAATTTTGCATATTTTTGTATTCAAAACGCAAATGTATTTACTACTTCCGCCGGCGGACAGGGGCCGCCATTAAGTTTGGCCCCTTTGGGTCTACATAACCGGCACACCACTAAAAACGGCCCTGCCCAGCCCAGCCCAGCCCAGCCCAGCCCTATACTCTATTTCGAAATGGTGCGGAGTAATAAAACCTACTTATAAATGCAAAACGCTAACAGAGTGGTCAAATAAATTTTTGTGATTTCTAAATATTTAGCCACAGCTGTTATAGCCTGTTGTATTATATTTTAACCATTCCCCCTGTTTTGTATGGCAATCATGCTGCAAACAATAGGCTTTATTAGCAAAGGGGCCATTTTCTACCTGCAGTAGCGTACGTTTGGGTATTTACTTTAAAATACCTGTTTTACCTAAGTACTTCTATTTATTCACTTATTTATGTATATTCAAAAACAGTTAGTATTACTGTAACATTTCATCACATATAATATTTATATAATAAGGTATAAGAATTGCGATTTTGTGTAAACAGTTATGTAGAGAACTATGGTATATCATTTTCGTCGTCAGAAAAATCCGTCGAATCTTCGTCATGTTCCAAGGATATAATTAAAGGCTCTACAATTAGGTCAATTAAAAGGTCTAGTTTCCACATTTTTTCTTCTTCTTTTATAACATGCTCAATACACTTACGCCATTTTTCAGAATCGACATCTTTTAAAGATTCCTCAAAGATAATTTTAACCTCTTTCATTTTAAACGTCGTGTTTCTCCTTGCTACATAACTTTTTACTTGGGCCCAAACAAGTTCAATGGGATTTAATTCGCAATGATACGGAAGCAGACGAAGAATAGTAATATTTCGTTTCTGTGCAATTTTGTCAACTACATACTCGGTGAAACGAGCTTTATTTGAGGACACTATGGACAACAGTTCCTTTTTCACCATACTTTCAAATGGACATTTGCTCGCTCGTTTCACTGGAGAGAAAACTGAATTAGCCATTTTGATTGAAACTATGAAATGAAACAAACACACTGTGTCTTCTTCGGAAGAACAAATATAACTGAAAAATTACAATTACTTAAACTTTAGGGTATGCATACAAAAAATCGTCAAATTTGAATGTTTACAATAGTAATAAAAAAACCATAGTGTGATAAATATAATGCTGGGAAAGTCCGAGTATTAGGACAGGTAAACGTTTAAAATATGTACGTATATGTACGTAATTATGTACGCCTATGTATCAGCCATCAGAAAATGATTTATTACTTCGCATCATTTCGAAATAGAGTATAATAAAGAACACTGTCCAATCTTATAGTCGATTTCGACGAAGTAGAGTTGGTAGTGAATATATCAATCCATCAATCAATTCTTTATTAATGTCAATATACATATAGTATTTACACAAGTTAATACATAAAGTGTAAGGATGGGCAGATAATTACACATGGTGCCTTCAGTATAAAATTTAGTATTGCATATTTTTATATTCAAAAAGTAAATGTATTTACTGTTGGTGCAGACGGCCTACGGCCGCCCTTAGGTTACCTATGTGCCTGCACACCCTTAAGAACGGCCCTGTTCAGACCAGCCCAACTTTATATTCGATTTCGACGAAGTAGAGTTTATAGTAAATATATCAATCAGTGGCGGCCCGTGGGTTGTCCGGTAGACTAGGCGATGGTTAAAAAGTTTCGCCAAAAATTTGTAAAAAAAATAAAAATATAACTTCCACCACCCCAAGTCAAAAATTTCCAAATTGCGAGCGGCTGAAATTTCTTGATCTGAGAAGCCTTTTAAAACATTGCCAATTTTTTTTATATGGTCCAAGATTTCCACGTAATTTTTTATTAAAACGTTAAATAATTCCCTAAAATTCCGTAAATTTAAAGATTCGCTACTCTCGTCGTGTCCTCTAAAGGCTAAGTCTTGTTTTTCTAAAAATAAGGTTGTTTCTATTAGATACGTAAGTAATTTTTTACTTTGTCGTACCTCGTCATTATATGCCTGTAATGAAAATGTTGCCTCGATATTAGCATCTTTAATTGTAAAACTGTTTTCGAAATTCTTTAAAGCTGCGAAATTTATCATAAGATCTTTTGATCCCTCGTGTTTTTTGGCTGCTTCAGATAAATCTTGAAGATCGCTATAACCGCCCGATACCCAAACAGCCACCCAATTATGTGCAAATAAAAGACAGGGCCACCAATACAATAATTGTTTTAAATACCACACAACCATTTTTTTAAATCAAAAATAGATGATTAAAATGCCCTACAAAATTTTTCTGAACCTTTTTTGTCTGAGGATGTTATAGAAATATTTGTAACAGGGCGGCCTATAGATAAAATTTCCTGCTGCTGCCCTTCACTTCGTCGTGAAAACGACGTTTTCAACAGGCCACAAACGATGTCGTGGATAGGGATTCATATCTAATATAATCAAATATCTAATTAAATAAAAGATCAAGCAAATACTTAGCCTTTATGAAATCCAAATCCAATTCTGAATCAACAATATGCCGGGAATCCCGCTAAAATGTCTGCTATGATATCACACTATTTTTCGTGTGAAGATCGGAAGCCTTCGTTTCCTAGCTGGCGGACGCGGTTTGTCGCCACCTTAAGCCGCTAATATGGCAAATTTCTATTAGATATTAGATTATCCGTTTGACTTGTGGGATTTGAAGGATTTTTATGGGCTCTTTTAAGTTGTTGTCTTGTTTGGAACTTATTTTTCTTTTCCTATTTTAAAGTCTATACCATTATGATTTTTTGAGCTTTTCCCGCGACGGAGGACCACAGAGTCGCCGGAGAGATATTATAGAATTATTATTATGATTGATTACTGGCTTGTTACCATTCCATAATCTTATATACTAATAATAGAAACGATTATGGTCCAGGGTCACGCGCATTTGGCATTTGAGATGCGTATTATCATATTATAATAAGACTACATATTATAATATGATATTCATAATAACTATTATTCATTATAGTAGTGTAATATAGTATTTTAATAAAACAGTACCTATTTATAATAATAAAGTGCCTTTTGTATAAATACAATATATTCAAATATGTGGTATTAAGGTATAATAAAATATTTGGCTCCCCTTTCTTGCGAATCTTGAGTCGGGTGGCGGTGCCCACTTTGCCCACCCAGGCGAACCGCCACTGCAATCAATCAATCAATTCTTTATTAATGTCAATATACATATAGTATTTACACAAGTTAATGCATAAAATGTAGGGTGGTTAGAAAATTACACATGTTGTACCAAATTTAGTTTTGCATACTTTTATATTCAAAAAGTAAATGTACTCTACTGTTTCTGCCGGCGGCCTGGGGCCGCCCTTATTTATGGCTGCTTATGTGTCTGCACAACTTGCACACCCCTAAAGATGGCCCTGCCCAGCCCAGCCCTAATAAAAAACACCGCACAACTTTATATTCGATTTCGACGAAGTAGAGTTCATAGTGAATATATCAATCAATCAATCAATATGTAGTATTTAGACCAGCTAATGCCTAAAATGTAAGGGCTAGTTAACTGCAAAAGCACACAAGCTAATGACCAAGGATTGAAAATGATTATATTGATCAATTTTTATATTTAATGAACCTTCGCAGAAGCTCTTGATTTCGTCAAAATTCGTATAACTGCGTTGGGGTAGTGGCCTGCAGTTTTCATCAAAATCTAGTTTCTATTGAACCAGACCAGAGGAACAATACCTAAGTGCTCTTAACTCATTGACAGTTGAGTCACCTACGTTTTTACCGGGATAAATAGTATTTTAATTCGGAATAACCTTGAAAAAATTCATTGTTTGCCTTTTTTTTTGTCGGAGGAATGCTTTATATCTTCCACATAGTTTGAGTTGGCTTGTAGATAGCTCAGCTTTTCATGCACCCCTCGATTGTTGAGCGAGTACTGTCATAATCCTTTTTTTTGAGTAAGTTTTTGGATCATCACAGATTAGATTTGTAAGACAAAGTGTAGAACAGCGGCGGAGGGCGGTTGCTAATGTCACGTTTCTGTTCTGAGCACCACACCAATGAGTGTAGGTTATTTCTATGCGTTTTGTTAACATTCCCATATTCCTCCTTAAGAAAATGAAATAGTTTCCATCCATTCCTCTAGGCGGATTGATTTTGCTTTATATAAAGCAAATTTTCGAATATATTCAGACATTGAAAGCTCAACACTTTCAAGTTTATGTAAGGCTCTCTGCAGTCGTCTTTGTAAGGGAGACCCGACCCAGTTCTTATGGGGTTCCTCTGCAGAGCAAGCACCCATCCAGAATCAGTAGCATGTCCTCACGCAACAATCGCATAGGCCACGTGAGATTCAAACAGAGCGTAGTACGCCTGCAGATTGATTTGCATTAGCTTCACTGAACCTGCCTTGCTTATTAATTTGATTGCAGGTGGTGTTGAACGTTCCGAAGATGGTCCACATTTGCGCCAGTCGGCCATAGAGCTGGAATTATAATATCTTGCTTCCTGTTCATAGGTACAGGCAACTTAAAGGAGCTTTGATATGTCTGATCCATATTTTTCACACTGACACCCATATTCTGAGTCGTGTTTTCAAATATATTTAGCACCTGATCAGCTTCTAACTTTCACAATAAGGACGAGTATAAATTAACATGCCAGTGTTAGCACTCATATGGAAAATCATATCTAAGAGAGGAATTCAGAGGATTAAGGGCCACTACTTTAAACATCGATGAGCCACTTTAATGGATCGTTAAACGAATCAGTGTTTTGAATGTGTATAAAACATTAATAGACGTAAGTTATTCAAAGCATCGAATAGTTCACCAGTGAGTAATCGAAAATCAAAGTAGTGGTCCTTAGGATGCTCCTATGTGAGACAGAAATAGGAGCTAGAGGTATATGGAGGAGAGTTCCATACGAAAATGTATAGTCATGTGTGTTATACATCACTGATTTTAGATGAACAAGAGCTTTTAAAAAGTTAAATGTAAAATCCGGATCCGTATTTAAAATAAATAAGTTAATGATGAATCCATGTTCAAAGAAGAAAGGTCGGATTTGAAATCAAGCAGAGTTCTTGATGGGATTCAAAGAATGTCAATGCTGCAGTGAATTTTATTTTGTCATATTTTTTCGAAAACAATTTTCTACCGCCGTTTAACGATTTTTCAAGACCTCAGGGTTCTAACAGAAAGTATCCTGGAAAATAGATTTGCCGCTTAAATTCCAAGTTTTAATCCAAAATAATGATTTATAAAAATATTTTTATTTATTTACTTTGTAAAAGAATCTTTTTAGTTTCTACTTTGTTTGGTTCCTAATCCTAATAGGAACTTCCTATTCCTATATCTATTTTTTTTTACTTAACCAAATGCAGAGATACTTACTAGCTACTTAAAATACTCTAGTTATGTTGGAATAAAAATTTAAAAATGCAGAAGTTTTTTATTATTTTTATTGGCAATGTAGTTCCTCCCTTCCTCACTACGGATTAAGCGATTTCTGACCGTTTTCAATATCCCCACGTACTGTCCTGACTTTGTAGCACCCTCTAGACAATGAAATCGAAAATATCTACGAACAGTTAAAATTAATCACAGTCTGTAATTCTATATTCGTGAAAAATCCCAACCAAGGAAATTAATAAATTATATAATTAATTTTATTAAAGACCAAATAATGGACCATGGTCGTTCCCACACATTATTATACAATCGTAAGCGGGTAAACGATTGTTTGTTATCATCCTATCGTGAAGTTGATCCGTGGTCAAAGTACTTCTTTTCTTGACTTACTGTTTCCATAAGGGAACCATATATATTACGTGACTTTGTAAAACAAATAACCAGCATTTTCGGAACGGGGAAAATTGTTGAAAAATGTAAGCAAAAAAGCTTATTCAGATAAGTTGTATTTTCTGAGTAAATGAATGTTAAAATAACTCGTTTTTCCACGTTTAGATAACCATAATTTTTCAATACCTAAATCATTTTTGCTCGTATTTTTTTCTCTTTATACGCGGTTTCTAAATATTTTTCATTTTTATATTAGAAAAATATGAATCACATAAGTACATAAATTTTAGCTTTGCCAACGACATAACGAAACATGCCACAGGAAGAAGCAACCAGAACAACCTTATACCTACCTTATTTAACAAAGTGCCTGGCAATCCTGGGTCTAATGCTTTCGAACATAATTAATCTGGTTATTGATGAAAAGCAATTGTTTAACTGCTGTTGCAGTTGTTATTGGCGAAACTTTGATCACCAACAAAAAATTTACAGCAGGGCAGTTGATCTACCTTGATCTCTATTCCACACACGGTGTTATCAGATGACTAAATTTTTTTACTGCTTGTTCAGTCCCCCTTTCGGGGAACCAATGGCTTTGCTTCTAGGCAATACGCCAGCACCGCATTTCGTCTGGCGCTTAGGGAGAGGTAGAACTACCCTTCTACATCCGCTACACGTTATTCCGGTTTGAAGGGCCTTAATCGGTGGGAAGCCCAGTAACACGGGCCTGTGCCGCTGGAAATTCCCGATCTTTACACAACTAAGCTAATGCACTGCACGGCTAGCGTCTTATGCAAAGGGGCTTCACACAATGCAGATATAACCAGTTGCTGTCAGAGAGACTTCCCATCTCCGCAGGGCCTACGCCCCGATCTCCTTCAGATCACGTAATCACATGCAGGAATTTGGAATAATCTTCGTAGGAATCGACCCTACATTAAGCGACCCACCCTAAACACTGTCCTAACCGGCCACGACTTCCCCTTTCGAACCGATGGGGCCCCCAACGCTTTCTGCCGTGAATCACGTGCAGTTCCCGTGCGAAGTCAGATTAGAAAACCAGGCTTCCTTCCCACGTCCGAACACCACTAACTCCAAAACGGAAGTGAGATGGCTAAATTGTTTTGTGTCATAAGGAATGAGAAATTGTACCACATTTGACTTAAATGAACTGAATAGTCTTGGAAAGATACAAAAAACTGGTCCCAGTACATAAGAAGACATTGAGCTATAGTTATCTTTAATTTTCAATTTTATAGTTTGATTGACATGACAATAATGACAGCCGATGAAAGCTGACAACTATTTCGGTTTCTGTTTCAATTACATTTTTACCGCTGCTTTGTATCTATCCTTTTCCACCTGTGCATAGAAAGCGAGAATTTGGATCACCCTGAATTGAAATATGATGCATTCTCGAACTAATCAAAACAATCAGATTCCAGGCGTGCGCACTTCGCTTAATCAGAATTACCCATGTCTTTATGGTACTGTTAATTGCTCTCAAGAGGGCTCGTGGTGCAATGGTCAGATTCTGTATTTGTGATAAGGGCGGCCCGTTTGATTCCCGTCGGTAACAAGAGATGTTTTTTATTATTTTTTTAAGGTTATGTTTGTGTCTTTTTGTAAATTTGGGTTAGTTTTATTAGGTTGCGCTTCGGAGCGCGTGAAGCGAGCGGACGGCTATGCATGAAGTTAACATTACTCTTCTGGAATCCGATTGTTCCGATTGCTTCATTCAGGGCGATCCAAATTCTCGTCCATGTTGCCATATCGTTAAGCCAGAATTTATATATTTATACTACCGAGCTTTTTGAGATGTCGTTCCTATTCAATGTGATCAACTAATTGCCGGCGGATTTCTAAAAAATTATCTAAAATTTCCGTTACAAAGTGATATTCATTTTGTACCACATTATATGGCGTTTTTAATATGTAGTACCACTGTATTTTTAGTGTTGAGAATGTACCACGTGTGGAACAATTCTACCACTCGGGCAACACTGTCCACACCAGTAGACGTTTCCCGTACCACATCAGAAGGCTTCAAAGTTGCGCGCGCATTACATTGTTGACAAACACTATATCTTTAGGGTCTATCGAATTACTGTCAACTGGTCTCGTAGTTCACTGGTTGGATGTTGTGTCAGTGATATGGTGGCCCGGGTTCGAATCCAGTGGCAGGACATGTTTTTTTTATTTTTAATATTATGTGTAAAAAGTTTTTTCTTTATTTTGGGCATGCCTTGGGTTAGTTTTGGTTAGTTTCTGTTGATTGCGCTCCCGTAGTAAGCGAAGCGAGCGAAGGGTCATGTGTGAAGTGGAATATTAGATATTTTTGTCAACAATATGATGCGCGCGCAACTCTGAAGCCCTCTGATGTGGTAAGGGCAACGTCTTGTGTCCACACCACGGCATCTCGTTCCAGAAATTTAAGGTTGTTTTCCAAAACGTAGACTGGGATGGGCGAAAGTACATCCACGCCACGATCGAGTTATGGATCTTAATTAAACCAATAGCTCTCCGCCCGCTTTGGGAGCGCAACAAACTAAAACTAACCCAAGGCAT